>QFDD01010655.1:0-11267 GCA_006871305.1 Vachellia collinsii
TTTTTTTTTTAAATTAATACTTTTTTTATAAAAAATTCATTATTTAAAAATATGATAGTTAGTAGATTAATTTTTATTTTAAATTCGATACCCGTTAAAATAATTTTTTTTATAAAAATAAAAAAAAAATCAGATTTAATTTGGATGATCCGTATCTATTAGGTTGGGGAAATTCATCACTTTTTATAATCACGTTAACTGGTTCCCTCTTTCTTCACCTTCCTTCTCTTGATTCCCCCTATAAGTAGCTATTTATATTAACAGTAGAAACTACTTTTCTAACATGATTTATAATCGATGAGATAAATATGTGAGACGGATTTTATCTCAATTTGAATGAACTGATTTTATAAAGCTAATCCAAACATGACATGTAAACCATACTGTTGTTGCGATTGTATGATCATTTGATGCATTTTTTTATTATCTTTTTTAAAAGAAAGTTTAAGTGAATTGTGTTAAATCTTGAAAAATATGAAACTGCACACCGACAAAATTCTTATATTAATAGTGAGATTTAAACTCACAGAAAAATACTGTAGGTTGTAAACTAAATCTTTACTGATTTGATCAACATTATCTCACAGTCTACCGTCCTCCCTCTGGGGCCTTGTACTCCCTACAGCTTTTGATAATGTATTTATCAAATGAGAAAGTATCCAACAAGTGATGTTTCCTGCTTCATCCAATGGTTGCTTCCTTGGAGAAGTGGTCAACACGTTAGGTTCATATGTGAAGGCCTTTAATTAATCCGTTCATATACAAAGGTCTTTAATTAATCTCTTTATTATTTGAGCAACCCCTGTTTTTAATTTATTTGCAGGTACGCCCATTTTCATATTCTCAGCCTCACAACTTGTCTTTCTATCAGCTTCTCATCCTCCCAAAAGTTTGTTCCCTTCCCCCCTCTTCTCTCATCAAAATGAACACTCCCACTATTCATTTTTTTTTTTAATTATGATCATTGATTCCCACCAAATATAGGTGTCCATCTATTGATACATATGGAAACACAGTCTTACATGCCCTTTTACAATATTTTTCACCCCATGTTATTATTTTCCCTACGTAAGGAGTGACTAAAAAAAGAGTGAAGAAATGAATAAATATCATTTTTCAATATGCCACCAAAATTTAAGTGGACTTGTACATTACTACATTAAACAAATCCTTCTCACACCTAAAAGTATTGATGTGGTTTAAAGATGAAGAAAATATGAAAATAGCCCTATAGTAGTAACTCAATGCAATATCAATTTCCTGTTGTAGGTATGTGTTTTTTCTTACAACAATGGAGAATTTATACTTTTTTTTAAATAATGAGAACAATTCATATTCTAAAAGAGCTTCACATTATACCTAAATTATATGAACATAAATTTTAAAAATGATTCAAAACAAACCCAGCCAGAAAAAGCTCCAATGATACTTTGGAGTTTGGAGGAGTTGCGCACATATCAAAAATATCAGTGCATTACTATTGACATTCAATTTAGAGTGGTTGACTTTATGCATCACTATCACTTTTATTTTTATTATAAGTTCACTTTTAGAATGAATTTTTTTCTAGGTATTAATTTAATTAGATTTTATTAATGTCCATTTGTCAATGTTACCCGGTGTAATTCTTTGTTGGTGAGAGAGAGAGAGGTGAAAATGATTTCTAAACAGAGAGAGAGAGAATTTTATAAGGACAATCCTAAAAAAAGTTTATCAATTTAGAACATATTTAATAACTTAATTATCATTTATTAACGTATGAGAATTAATCAAAATAAATAAATAATAAGGATTGCAATGGTTAATAAATTGAGCAACAATATTAATATACGTCACTCCACTCCAGCCTCTATTATAAATCACTTTTAAAAGAAAAGTCTTTCCTGTTATAGGTTACTTGAATGGTTATTAATAATCGTTTCTTCGATTTTATTATTATTTAATTTTTGTTAATAAGATAAAAAAAAAGGAGATAAATATGAGTATGATTTATAAATATAAAAAGATAAAGTTATTATTTTTTTATATAAAACCGTAAAATTATTTAAAATAAATTAATCCATTCGCTCACGGTCCACTGCCTAGATCCACTTCCACTCACGTTCCTCATCCATCCTCCGTCTCTCTCCTCTGACAAGATCACATGCAGATGCAGACATATCCAGACCCACAAATACTCACCCCACATGGATTCGTGATATACAGTACCCACACCCATATTTCTCACCCTGTAGTGCTCCTCCTCCTCCTCCACCTTTAAACAATTCTTTTCTTTTTTTAATCATTATTATTGTTATCATAAACAAGCCAAGCCAGCTCTCCCCAGATTGGCTACACATTTTGATGTTGCAATAATAATTCTTCCTTCCATTTGTTCTCGAACCAGAACTCCCAGACAATTCTTCTTGGATCTGCAGACATTCGCTTACCCTCTCTCTGCATTGGTACTATTAACTTCTGTTCCTTCTTTTTTTCCCTTTCCCTCTCCTCCTTTCTGCTTCTCTACGGGGTATTGGGCCCCCTCCCTCTTTTCTGGTGCCTTGTTTTGTGGTTATTGTCATTTAAGGTATTGTCTGGTTTGTTGTGCAAAACGCATTAATGTTTCTCTTCAAACAGTGATGGCCATTGATTTAGCCTTCGCTGATATATTATTGTATTAATTACTGAGATTGGGTAAATTTTTTGTGAGAGCTGAAAAAGGGAATGTTCAGTTGTCGCTGGAAAATTTCGACATTACAGCTCGCTCTGCAAATATACTTCGTTTTTGCATTCTCTGGTTTTGTTGTCAGTGTTGGGAAATGACGATTCAACTCTGTTTTCTTCTGGTTATCAGGGTTCAGAAACTGAGTCGTGGCCTCGACCAAAAATTTTGAGGGTGAAGGAAGAGGAAAGGAGGCTCATATATTTACCTTCAAGAAGGCTGGATTTTATTTCTGGATGGTGGTGATTTACATGTGCTGTTTAAAATAACGCATTCGATTTTGTGTTAATGAAGTCAAAATCCTATCTCAGAATGGTCTTACTGTGTTGTATGGGTAGACTTGACAGTAAATGATAAATCTATTGGGTAGTTGAGGAGGGGTTGAGTATATTTAAGAACAGGTGGGCATGGCCGCAAAGCTCTTGCATTCTTTAGCAGATGACAACCCTGATTTACAGAAGCAGATAGGATGCATGACGGGGATTTTCCAACTTTTTGATCGGCATCATATTCTTGCTGCCCGACGGATTAACCAGAAGAGGCTTCCTCCTCCTGCTAATCGTCCAAGTATGCCCTACTTAATTTAGTGGTTTATTTGATTTTTTTTTTCCGCTTATTTTTCCTTTATCAGTCCCAGAATGGTGACCATTTGAGCTGTGTTAACTTACTCATAGCACTGATTTGGGGCATTGAGGTTAAACTGTTGCATTTTCAAATTCATTGCAACCAACAGACTTTTTAAGGGCTTAGGTTTCTATATCTTCGATCTCTTTCCTTTCTCTCCCAAACTTGGTTTTTCCTCGAAGTTTTCTGAATTTTATTTGCTTTGAAGGAGAGTGCAACATATAGGTATGTTTAAAAGATTGTTCAATAATGATAATTTTTTAAGTTAATTTTGAGACTTTTGTTATGGAGAAGATGTGACCTCCATGAATTGGTCAGCTTATAGCGTGCTTTTCCACCCTTGTATTGCTCCATTTAGTGTTGCTTCTTGCTCTTACGCTTTAGACATTTGTATGACTGTATTGATGTATTCACGACCAATGCTTCTTTAATTATAGGTGGAAACTCTGACTTTGGTGATGGCATCCTGGGAAAAGATCCTAGTAACACAAGCCAGCAGCAAACATCTGTACGCATTTTCCTCCCTTACCTTTGATAGAGTAGATATTGTTTTACAGTTCAACTAGATACATTGTCCTGTGCGTTGAGGAATGAGTTGCATTGATCATAATTGCAAATAGTGTGGATCGTTTAAGATTTTATTACATACAATTGAAAAGTTTTTGATAAGGCTCTTAATTGAGGCATGGGCATTTTTTAAAGTTAGTTGCATATTCTTTACCAGTGATTAATTACCCATGGCTCATGAATCAATTTGACTTCTATGTAATTGGGTGAAATGTAAAAGGTGGTTGAGAACTTTGAAACATCAATATCTTCCCCAGATCATCTTTAAGTATTCATCGATTCACGGGACTATGCACAATAATCCGTTCCTGTTTTTCTTTTGATTAAATTCAAAATTAGAGACTTTCTTGTTCTGGATGCATCTTTCTTCTTGTTTTGGGCATGCTTCTTACTATCGGGAACAAAGATATGAGAATTCACTCTGAACTGAACCTATGCAACTTGTAGAATTTATTGCAGGATGTGAGCTCAAACAACGGAGTTGGTGAGAAACAAAGGATATCCACAGAGTCATCAAGAGCCTCTTTCTCATCTTCATGTTCATCATCCCTGTCCTCTCTGGATTGCAGAGCTCAAGTGGAGGGTTCCTTTGATCGCATTATTTATCCTGAAACTCCTTCAAGGGAACCAATTATGAACCAAACAACTATCTCTCCCCATTTAGGACTGCAATCCCTTGATCTGAGGGATGTGGTGAAGGATTCTATGTATAGGGAGGCCAGAGGACTATCAATGAAGAAGGCTACATCTGAAGAAGAAGCTGTCTTTCATGCTATGAAACACAGGGACTCCCCTAGACCAGTTCAGCTGTCCAAATCTGTTGATGGATCTTGTGGAGTTGGAATTGAAGGGAGGCAAGGTGTGCCTGTTGATGTAAAAGAATCTCTCAGAGTTCTTGCTAAACTTAGAGAAGCACCATGGTATTATGGTGAAGCTAGAGAAATTCCAAGATCATCAAGTGAAGTAAAAGATGGGCACTGGCATTTGATCTCAAAGGATGCTCCTCGGTTTTCTTATGATGGAAGAGAAATAAGCCGTCTATCTTTTGAATCAAGGGATACAATGAAAGGCCCACCGAAGCTAAAAGAGCTGCCTAGACTTTCACTGGACAGTAGGGAAGGCTCATGGTGCACTTATAGCTCTGATTCAAAACCCAGTCGCCTATCAAGGGGCCTTGGCAGTGGCAACTCCACGCCAGACACAGCAACCCAGAGGCGGCCTCCTAGTGTTGTAGCAAAATTGATGGGCTTAGAAGCATTGCCTGATTCCTGTATGGCTGTTGATACTCCTTTGAATCTCTCAGCTCAACATGATACTCAGTTTCCAAAATCATCAAAAACTGGATTGAGCAAGCCTCTCAAAGTTTTTAATTCCCCAAAAAGCTCATTGAAAGACCCGACTTCGCCACGACGAAAGAACCCTGATTTGGTTATGAAACCTATTTCAAGTTCAAGATTTCCAATTGAACCAGCACCTTGGAAGCAGCAGGATGGAAATCGGAGCTCTCAGAAATCAAGTCTGAAGGCCATGAAAACTCCAGCAAGAACACCAGATTCATTTTCTTCAGTTTATAGTGAAATTGAGAAGAGATTGAAGGATCTTGAATTCAAGCAATCTGGAAGGGACCTCCGAGCACTCAAACAGATACTGGAAGCAATGCAAGCAAAAGGATTGTTAGAGACCAGAGACGAAGAACAAGCTGTAGATGATGGAAGTCAAAGAGACAATAGAACAAATACTGTGAGTCTGATTCAGAACTCTAGATCAGTAAGGCAACAAAACCCACACAGCAATAATTTTCCATCTTCCTCAAGGAGGGTGGCAGACTCCGCAAGGGCTTGTGAATCTCCAATTGTGGTCATGAAACCAGCAAGGCTTGTTGATAAAACCGGAATTTCTGCTTCCTCAGTAATTCCTGTTGGTGGACTTTCTAGTTTTCATAAACTTGACAGTGTTGCAAATGAGGACAAGAAAAGAATTTCTGCTTTCAGTCGAATGTCAAAAGATCACTCTCCTAAAAACAGTCGCAGGGATACTACTGCCAGTTCCAATGATACGAAAACTGGCAGTGTCAAGACTATAAAATCTGCACAATCTCAAACTAGGTCTCAACAATTTTCAAAGGAAACTAGCTCAAGTTCAATAAAGAACTCAGGATCTATGAGCCCAAGAATGCAACAGAAGAAGCTAGAATTTGAGAGGCGATCTTTTCCACAAACGCCCCCTTCAGATTCAAATAAAGCCAGAAGGAAATACTGCAAACAAGTAGCAGATTCAGGTTCTCCAGGTGGAAAACTGAGACCAAAATCCCCTTGCTTACAGCACAGTGACAACCCAATGAGTCTGATAAGCAATGAAACAAGAACATCAAGTTGCCAAAAGGATGAAATGTTTGCGGAATCTGACAGTATCATCATCTCAGACTCAAATATGGATATGGAAATCAGCAGCAGTTTACCATCTTCTCAAACTAATGATAGCCAGAGCCCTTCTGTGAAAACTATGAAGCAGCCAATTTCAGGATCAATGCAGAAGGTAGATGCTTCTTGATCATTCTTATTATTCAAGCTTTATGATTGAAATTACAGTGACAAATAATAATTTAGTACTATATCTTGCAATTATCAGAGATGTATATTTTTCATTTTTATTTTCAGAAATCAATTACAAGGTTGGATGAGGATGAACCAGTTGCTGAAGTTGCAATAAATTCCCAAGAACATCCAAGCCCTGTCTCGGTTCTTGATGGCTCTGTGTACAGAGATGATGAGCCTTATCCTATAAAGCAGACAGATGATACTCCCAAAGGTATAATCCCTGTCTTCAAATTAAGTCTGGGGAGATGGTAAATTAAGAGGAGATGGGAAATGATGAGTCAAACCATCTTATTGCAAAACCTGATTGAGTGCGGTGAAACTGTTGGACAACTTCTTGTTATTTGAAAATCAGATTGTTATCAAGATGGATTAAAATTTTAAACATTATTCGAAGACAAAAAAGGAAAACATTAGGAATGCTTAACCTCTTTGCTATTAATTGTTGGCTGAAGGGATGAATTGATAATCTTCTTTAAGAGGGACTCAACAAGTTGAGACTACTAGTTAATTATTCTTGTATGGGCACTTAGACAACAAAATAATATATGAATGTCAGTTTTGGTGCACATAAAAAGGCCCTGTCTGGATTATGTTTTTTAACCAGCCTTAGGTCACACACAAAGTGCATAACTTGAGATGTTCTTTGTGGATACTCTTTTTTAACCAAGTTTTGAGTCACAAGCAAAGTGCTTATTTGACAAGAATTTGTTGGTGGCAACGATGATGACCACTAGGAACATTCTTTTGATTTCTGCATGTAGAAATAACTCAAGTTATGATGGGCATGACACTAATGTGCTTTAGCCTCCGTCTATTCCTCCCTGCTTAGCCAGCGCCTAAAAGAAATTATCTAAAGTAATGACAGAAGAAAAAAATTCGAATAATTGTCACCTATGATAGTTTAGAAATGTTATGATGATTTGTTCTGTCTACCCTGTTTAATTGTAATATTAAATGTTACAGCTGATGGTGCCCAAGAGTATAAAGGAAATGAGAATGAAGAATGGTGGAGTCCTTTGGATAAATTAATTTACACTGCAGGATCTGGAGAGATCAATCGCAAGAAACTGCAGAGCATAGATCATCTTGTTCAGAAGCTTAGACGGGTGAATTCTAGTCATGATGAGTCTAGAATTGATTACATTGCTTCCCTCTGTGAAAATACAAATCCTGACCAAAGATACATATCTGAAATACTGTTAGCTTCTGGCCTCCTACTGAGAGACCTGAGCTCAGAGCTGCTGACATTTCAACTTCATCCTTCGGGTTATCCCATTAACCCTGAGTTATTTTTCGTGTTAGAGCAAACCAAGGCAAGTAGTTTCATCCCGAAAGAAGAATGTGGCTCAGGAAAAGTTGCTTGCTTGAAGTTAAATGAAGAGAAATTTCACAGGAAACTCATATTTGATGCTGTGAATGAGATTCTTGGTGTGAAGTTAGCTTTAGTTAGCTCTTCTCCTGAACCCTGGGTGAAGCCTAGCAGGCTTACCAAGAAAACGCTCAGTGCACAAAAGCTTCTTAAAGAACTGTCCTTTGAGATAGAAAAAATGCAATTCAAGAAGCCAGAAAGCAGTGTAGAAGATGAAGAAGATGGTATCAAAAGTATACTCTCGGAAGATGTGATGCATGGTTCAGAGAGTTGGATGGATTTCCATGGTGAAATATCTGGGGTTGTGTTGGATGCTGAAAGATTGATATTTAAGGACTTAATTGATGAGATTGTGATTGTTGAAGCAGCTGCCCTGCGAATCAAGTCGGGTAGGCGAAGGAAGCTGTTTGGTATGTAGTTTGTTCAGTTGATCTGCTCATCTCAGTTCTACCATTTTCATGTCATTCACAATTTTCTTGTTTTTGCCCTTGTCAAGATGTAAAAATTTGCAGATTATAGCTGCGATTATTTCTGCCAAGGTGTAACAAAACTTGACTTACTATGAATTTACAGCATAAATATACATTTATCAAAATTCCGAATGTGAGATTCCTTTCTGATTCTTACTTTGTCCAAGCATCACCCTCTTTGATAAGCTTGTGCATGTCTGAATGTGGCATATTTAGGAGATATATTAGCTTCAGAGTCGAATAATGATGGATGGCTCATCTGTCGGTTTTATCGGTGCCCAGTCGGAAGGCATATTTGTGAAGAAATGGCTGTAGAATTTACTTCGATGAAGATTTCCGAACATAACGCTAAGGATCATTTACCCTTCAATTGCAACCATGCAAGTGAAAAGCCGAAAAGCTTTTTTTTTTTTTAAAGAAAAAAATAAAGGCATACAGAGAGACAACCCTGTTGCTCTCCTTTTTTTTCTTCCCCCTTTTTGTCTGTCTTCCGAACGGTAAAATTTGGCAGTTGCAAGACTCGTTTTGCGCCAACAAATGGACAACACATGAAGTTAGGGGGGAAAAAGCCACTCCCTCTTGTCTTTAATATAGAAACTAGTTGAGGAATTGATTTGATCTTAATTACAAGACTTTAATATATTTTATCTCCTATAGTTATATCTTGTTTCAACTAATTTACCTAACTTCCAAATGATATATAATATAATGTCACATTAAGATATTTTATGGAGATCATGCCATATTTGTTAGGATTAATTAATCTTATTTTCTTAGGATACCCAAATCAATTAAACAACCCTTGCATATGATTACAGAGTGTTTATCAGAAATTCCGGATTCATCAAATTAAATAATCACAACTTCTTTACTAAGCACATGTATCATTTTACTGCCAATTTTGTTTGGGAATGAGAGAGATTTTGTGACAGTGGCTCTCTATCAGCGAATCATATGAGGCCATTGTGATGTTATTCATAGACTGAAATAAGCAATACAAAGCATTTACACGTGGCAATCAAATTGATCTAACTGAAATATAAGGTAAGTTATCTCATGTGTGGGCCTTGCTACAACGGTTTGGATTATTTTGGTTATGCACACTGACAAAGATAATTGAATACTAAATATTTACACATGTTACAAACGGTTAGGTTCTTTCGTTAGATTCAACCTACCAATCCAAGATTAACAATCACAAAATTTAAGAGTTCATCAATCGTAACGCGTAAAACCTACAGCAGATGGCCCAAACTAAAGTAGACGTGGCCGTTGACCCAGTCGAGGCAAAGGGTTGAAAAAATTGCTTGGTTTTGGGCATTTGGCATTGGGGGAACATGTTAACTTAAGCAACTTAGGTGAGATTGACACATGCATCACATCAAAAACCAGATTCTTGAATGAATTACAATCAAAAGATCACACTATAACGTAATTGAGTATTTTGTTTGATCTTTTTTTTTATTTATCATTTTCTTCTTAATTATGATCAATATTAGGAATAAAATATTTTCTTGAGTGAAAAGAAATTACTGTCGGCGTCTTTTTCCCCCCTCAGACGAATATTTATATATGGTTGAAGGTGCATGTGGGAGAATAATAGTTGGATGAGGAAGGGAATAGATTTGTTCATGAATGTATATTGTTAATTTGTATAGACATAATTGAGGCAACAAGCTAGCCTAGCTAACTCCTGATCATGATAATAATCTCAGGTTAAATTGAATCCCTTAAAGGATATATAAAATAAAAAGTATCATTAATCAAGTGTAAAACCACAAATCACTTGTTTTTACAAGAACAATCTGTAGTGAATACAATTTGATAAAGATAGATTTAAAAGGAAGAAAAGAAAAGAAAGCCAAGAAAGTAGGTCTGATTCATCTACCTTTCCAAACTACCAAACATTATTAATTGGAAGCCCTACATATATATACTGGTTTTGAAGTTTTGTTCATTACAACATGATCCGTCGTCCTCACTTAACTCAAAACTTCAATTCTCCGCATAGATATATATATATATATATATAATTCCAGTGTCTATAGTATGCAACATATATAATTTTACCATTCGTTTCTAATAAACTATATACACACATATATGTAGATGTAGCATTTAGATTTATATGTGAGCAATAATTCGATAGTTCATTTCCATCTTCAAAAGAAGGAAAAGAAAAAAGCAAGGTTGAGAGGTGGCCCTTGTAATTTAAGGGAAGCACGAGTGAGAGTGAGAGGTTTGTGGGTGTGTTTGTGTCACACACAGAGAGTCATGTGTAGAGAGAGAGAGAGAGAGAGAGAGAGAGGACCACACGTCCCATAAATTGATGATAGATATATATTAACTTTAGGAGGCCAACAAGAACCCCTCTGCACGCCTTCAAAGCGCATGCAACATATTACACACACAGTCACATCTATATCCACCCACTGAAGTTAATTATTTTTTCAAGTCCTTAAATTCCCTCTCTGTTTTTTTTTTTTTTTGTTTTGCCTTAAGCATGATGTTCCTCCCAAAACAAGAAGCAAAATCTTTTATTAATTTTACACTTATTAATTAAATTACAGCACGCGTCAACTAATCAAAATCAAGCTTGTAATTAAATACGCATACGGACAGATCATACGGGGATCTGTGGTCCGATTAATTATGTTACAATAATATGCCTCATTTATTTGTTTGTTTGTATATGGACCATATGTGCTGTCTCCCTCTATTCAAAAGTCTGCATAAGACAATATTGTACCAAAACACACACAAAATATGTTTTTGCGAAAAACAATTAAACAATAAAGCATTTACGCATAATAATGCTTGTGTACGTATGTTGCTTTTAGTCCCTCAAACCATTGTCCAACACTCTCACATGTATTCAATAAATAAATGGAAAAATGATAATGAGGTCCTGTGTAAAGGATTTTACGATTAAATAATTT
>QFDD01010656.1:0-11784 GCA_006871305.1 Vachellia collinsii
TTTTATATTATTTCATATTCATATTCATATTGATATTATCTTCACCTCCACTTTTCTTTTGCAGCATCAACAAGAGGCCAAGTCCTTCCCCAATTAGTAGAAAGGCAAATCCAAGTTGACCCTTCTGATCAAAATTTTATGAGCATCAAACATAGATTGATACTTCTAAGATATAGGGTGTGTTTGGGATGGTGTTGACCATCCAAAAACTACTTTTGAAAATGAAAGGATTTTTGACTGTGATTTGAACTGAATTACCTTTCACCTTAAAAGTTCTTTCTTGTAGAAGGAGATCAAAGTTGCTTCTAAGAGTGTTGGGTTGGACATACTCTTGGTCGGTGGGGTGTACAAAGGTGAGAGTGATGAGAAAGCGAGAGAAAACAAAGGTTTACATATTTATAGCATCTCCTTGTAATGCATATGGGGGAGATAAATATTTACATTGTTTATTTTTTATTTTTCATGTAAGCTTACCTTTTGTATCTATCCAAGGGCAATTATTGACACATAATCAATAATTTTTTTATTTTTATTAAAAATAACACAAACAATTATTTTCTTAAAAATATTGTTGTGCAAAAATATTATTTTCATTGTTTCTAATCAATTTAAATAAGCAACAATTTAGGTGAATTTCCTTATATTCATTATGTCAAGTTTTCCAATTACACATGGTCATGTGTAATATTTTTAAAATGTTGTCATTTAAATATAACCCTACATGAGAAAGTAGGATATTTGGTCATATTTGATTGGGAAATTCTAACAATTTTACTTTTCAATAGTATTTAATTTACATATATTTTCCTTTATTACATTTTTTTATTTTTTATCATTTTATTTTCCTTAATTTTTTCACAATATATAAAATAAAATATATATGAATATGTGGTATTCAATGAGATTTATGTTCTTTTAATTAAATTTTCATAAAAAATCACTTTTCTAACATTTATCCAAATAAGTTTTCTTTTTCATAAAAAGTTATTTCTCCAACGTTTATCTAAATATAAATCATATCATATCATCTAACTTCTATTCAAAAGTAATTTTTCAACATGCATTCTGGGAAAAAATTACTTCTCCCACTGTTCATCCAAATGGATCCATATTCTATTGGAAATTCTAGTGGAAAATGGAGAAAGACAGCCTTGTGAAAAAGATATATCTTGATCAAATAATGCAGTATTTGGGATAAAACTCCTATACTTCTGGGATCCAATAAACAATAATTCTGTGATCATATTTCTGTTCATTGAATCTTCAAGCTTGATTATACAGGTGGAGGTGGAAGGTCTAGTAAAAGCCAAAAACCCACGCAATCTTCTGAGTCCAAGTCTTCCTGGATGGCTAGGAAGTGCAAGCCTCCACAAGATTTCTTGGCTGCTTCCCAAGCTTCAGCTTCACTAGTTGTCACTGGATTTTTCTTATACGTGGCATATATGTATCGAGTAGAAATTCCGACCGACAGAATCAGACAGGCACGGGCAGTGTCTGCTTCGATCGAACTCACTTCCAAACCATTCATCCAACCTGTGGCAGTACAGATTGATGATTTTTAACAAAAAAATTGTAGCAATTGGGTAAGGATTAAGAAATACCAGCAATGAGACAAAGCAAGAAGACAATACAAGCTTTCCAAAATTAAGATTGCCCAAGCTCTCCTATATCACATGTAAGAAAAACCTGTAACATTAAGTGTGCGCTTGGTTTTTTGTTGAAAACTGTTAAAACCATGGTTTTGATGGTGTTTTAGCGGTTTCGGACGTGAAACTAAACATACTCTAACCGGTTGTTTGATACACAAAATAACAGGTATCGAAAGCAGATAAGAGCCAAGAATAGATGAATAATGAAGGATAGACACTAGCAAATAATAATAACAAAGACATAATAGATGCAGCATATTTCATTTATTTTACTTGAGAAATGGATTCCATTTCCATTAGCATACCAAACAGGCTACAAGTTTTACAGTGATCTGCTATCCTTGGACTATATAAGAGAATAGTCATGCATAAGTTTGTCATATCGCAATTCAACAAGTTTGAGGCAGCTATCCGATTTTGCACCTAGAAATTATAATAAAATTATTCACAGGCTTTTACTTAATGGTTCAATTTGATCATTGTCTATTTCAACAACAATTAAGTTTCAATTCAACTAGCTATGGTGGCCGGTGTTTTGTCAACATTTTAAGAGCAACGAAAGTTTGTGTTAGGAGACAAGTTAGAGATTATAACTGAACTCTTTATAGGTAAAGTGGCCCTTCAAATACATCAAAAGTGAAATATAAAGTTCTAAAATGGGGAGCATACAATTGACCATTCTACGGTTGCATCCTTGAAATAACAAAGTTGATCAATGCCATAGTTTCATCCAATAAATTTCTTTGCTAGAAATCCGTTCATAATTCTTATATGTCAGTTGGCAGAAATGGACGCATAGTATGCAAGAAGAAGAATGCCAAGTCATCGACAAACTCAAGTCAAATATACAGAAAGACACTTGTACGGTACCTGCTAATGGCTTAGCACGAGAAGATGCAACAGCCAATCCTGGAATCAATGTCTTGTCATCAATTTCAATGCCCAATAAATCCAGATCCAGCCCCGCTCCGAATACAAAATTGTCCTCCAAGGATGATACCTCCTCTCGAACAGCTTAAAAATAAGTAAATGTAAGTTAGAGGGCAAAGTCTTGGAAGTAATTCAAGTATTCAGACATGTTGAACTAAGTATGAAGCTAGCTATGCGTCAAATTTAAACCACTGTCCTAAAAGTATGGAGTTTGATAGTGGATGGACATGGAAAAACCAGCATACAGCTTCTGCTTCTGTACCTGAGTAAGGCAATTGGACAAATGCCCACCTTTCCCCAAAAAGGTTTTCCGGAAGCTCCATGGGAAAAGGGTTATCCAGTGCTAGAAGAGGCTTCCATCCCTTTTGAAATCCAGGATGACGCGTATATACAGTTTCATAACGCTCCTCAAGCCATAGAATTAATGATAGGCACTGAAACAGTTGAGATGAACCGTATAAAATTATATGCTGGGCCACTTCCGACAAGGATATGATGTTTGAACACAGTGTAACAAAATAAATATCATATGCGATCACATGGCACTGCTGTTTCTTCATTTTACACAGATAAGCAGAAGAATCATTCCTAGCTAAAAATCACGATGCACCATTAATCTGGGAACACTAGCAAAAAGACATTATTCCAGGTCTCTCTTTTCTTTTTGGCGAACTGCATTAATTCAGGCAAAAAAAAAGGTAAATAAGGGAGTTCTTGACCTTGTTTGTTAGCAGTTCCAGAAAAGATATAACAAGGATAGCAATCTTAATCATCATTAAACTGTCCTTTTTTGCCCAAAAAAATGTGCTTCAAGATTCCTCTTGAAACATTTAGAAATCACCCGCTGTCAAATTCTCACTGCTTCGCAGTTAAATTTAAAATACTTGAAATTATGGAGTCTCTATCTAGCTAAATATGCCAAACTAAAATGGTCATTGTGATGGTTGTTTGACGCAACATACAGAATTTCTGATCTAGAACTTAACAAGTTCAACTCTATGTTGGCATGGTTTCCAATTATTTGGATTACACCGAGTATAGATTAGATGGATCCAAATATAAAATTGCTCGTCTGAAAAAATATTGTATATTTTCATCTCTTGTTCTTATTGTTGTTTCTGCAACATGGAAAGAGAAATATTAGGGTGGGCGTGTGTGTCAAGCATCTGAGCAGAGAATAGAATTGAGTGGCATCTTAACATGGTCCAGCTTATATTAATTTCCAAATTTTGTTATTGATTCCCCTTGCAATTGGTTGGATACGGACTTGTATGCATTCTGCACTATTTGACTACATCATTTGAATGTTTATGCCTATGACTTCAAATTTTTACGTTTGTTAACAATAGTCAAGTGATTAAATCCAACGCATACTATAAAAAACCTCCATTCACAAGCTGATAAAGGTACACAAACATCTTCCATGTCCCTGGAGATGTGAAACCCATTATAAGCACATTCACCTGAGTCGCAAGTTCAGGTTTCTATTCAAGCTCTAACAGACGATCAGATTCCAGATCATGTAGGTTTCAAGTTAGACAGGGTGTCTATCTATCATCAACACAACTAAATAGAAAAAGCATTCAGGTTTTGAGCAACAGCAATAATAATAAGATCTTACCCACCCGCTTACTAGGAATAGGTGTTATTCCGAGCTCCTTGCATGCTTTTGTAATTATTGTTTGCATCTGTGACCTACAAAGCAACATAACATTGGCGTTAACTTTCCTTACTCTAAAGTCTAAAGATTTACTCAAACAAATAGGTGTGTGATTGTGGGTGTGAGTAATAAGTACTCTCAGCAACTGGTGCTCTTAGTTTTTGCTCATCTTAGCTAGTATTTGGGGGTTAAACAAAGCATGTTTTACAATACACACACAAAAGTTACAACAAACTACCTAGAAATTAGCATATTAACATAGAAATACCTGAAGAAGCGGATTTTTTCAGGTAAGGGAACGCCCAACTCCTCGCAGATAGTAACAATAGCATCCTTCAAAGTAATACTGTTGATAACATTATTTGGAAAATACTTTGTGTACTGCAGAGCGAGCGCATTGTCACACACAAGAAGCTCCCATACCTTCTTGCCTCTAACATCGAGTATGGGTCTAGAGCAAAAGTCCAATTCCCACTCTGTTATACTCTCCGGTTCAGTTTCTGGGTCAAGATAGCTCAATTCCGCAGTCGGGTCGTCTTCTTCAAGGTCATCGAGGACCCCTTCTTCTTTCTGGATCGAAACCGAGCTCTCAGAGACTGAATTGGGTCGAAAGTGGCGCAGATTTGGGTGGGTTCTAGTGTTATTCGAGGAAATAATACATGGGATTCTTGTGGATTTTAATGGCGAAGTGAGAATAGAGACGGAATTGTGATGTTTGAAGGTTGAAGTAGTTCTGATTCTGGTGGGATTGAAGCTCACAGTAGCCATGGATGCTTCTAACGGAAACTGATACGAAGTACTAGCGAGGTTGAGGAAGGCAGTAGCAGAGTTATCCTCTACCACATGTTTCCGTTACCGATAACGAGCCAGAGAAGAATAAACCGCCTCATGGAATGCCGTTTATTTTAAGGCTAAAACATAAAGTTGGTATTTTAATCTAGGCTCATTTCTTAAATTTAAAAAATTAACTTCTAATCTGTTATTTTTAGTAAGATTATGAAACCCAGACTAAAATCAATCGAAACATTGGGTTAGACTATGTTAAATCAAGAGTTATATAAAAATAATATAATATAATAAAAATACTCATATTTAATTAAAAATAAGTTAATACAATAACATTTAAATTAAAATGATCACTCAAAACACAGTGTTGTGATACTGATACATACATGTCTCTCAACATCGTTCGATTATAACTATAATAAAATACTACATTTAGAATATAAATCCATTTAATGGTAGTTTAAATTTACCAAAACTAAAAATTAAAAGTTCATTTTTTAAAAAAAATGTTTGACCCAGGTTAGACGTATGTTAAGTTGAAGTCTGGATAGGTTAGGTGATCGGCAACCCGGCCGGTTCGTTTCAGGTTTAATAACTCTGATTCTTAATATTGTTAGTTTCACTTAAAGGAAAATACTGACTCAACAAATTTAAATGGCTTTATGTAATTAAATAATGCCAAAATATGTTTAAATATTAATTATTTTTATACTTAAAAATGTAATAATGTTTTATTTGTATGTAATCGTAAAATTATCATTTAAATTTAGTGAATCAGCATTTTTTATTAAATAAAATTAACAACGTTAAAATTAAATAACTAAAAATGTGCTTTTTAAGTTTAAAGAACAGAATTGAAACTTGATAAAAATATAGAATGCTAGACATATACTTTAAATTTAATTTAATCAAAACATGGTTCCCGAAATTAAACTCCCTCCCCTGTTTAATACTATTTACTATAACATCAAATTTCAAGTGAAAAGTGAATTTTAATCATGAATTGTAGTAGTGAGTTAACCATAGTTATGAGGACACCGATACACACAAAACCATAGTCTAATAGCCATCTTTAAACCTTATTTGTAGTTGTAACACTTAGAATTGGTAATATGGGTTTAGCCCGCCAGCTAAACCTACCAACCCATAGCAGATTGGGTTAAGAAAAGGGAAACCCATTAGGATGCATGTCTTTTTGGCTCGCATCCGCATAACCCATACCCATAGTAGGTTAACCCGTCAACCCACTTTTCTTTTCTTTTTTTTTTAAAAAATTGATTTATAAAAATATATGGACGATTTCTGATCATAATGTAAACTTAATTAATATTAGATGTTTGTTGATTATTTGATTTATGGTTTAGTTTAGTTTGAATTCAAACTTATAAAATATATTATATATGTTTAAAATGTATTGTTTAAAATTTAAATTATGTATTTTATGTTTAAGTTGTGGAATATTTTTATAAATTAAATTTATGAAAATTATATTTTATATTAGTATTATAAAAAATAAAAAAAAATAGTTTAAGTTCAAGATAAAAAAAATACTATAAGTAAAAAAAATGTTAAAAAAAGATTGGCAAGCTCGGATAGGAAAATCCCAATCCATATGTGTGTGGGTATTTGGAGTCGCCTCAACCTGTGGCGGGACAACCTATAGTTGGTGGGCTAGCCTACATTACCACCTCTAGTAACGCTGTTATTACATGTTTATATTTTTCTTCTTCCAACTATATTTTTATAGTTCTTGATATAAGAATCAATTGATTTTTTGAAGATTAAAAAAACTAAATGCATTACTTAAAACATATTTATTCATTGTGTCATTGGACTATATATCAGTTTATAAGTGAGATAAATTAATCTGAAGAAAAATGATAAATATAAATAATTTAAAATAATGTATTTTGTTTTCTTAGTATCTAAAAGAATGAGCTGCAGGAGGGTAGCATACTAGCATATAGTAAAAACCTTTTTTGGAATATAAATATGGTTCCTAATCTTCTCTTCCAAAAACTTATATTCTTAATATAAAATGTGATTGATTAATTTAAGAAAATTAATACAGTTACATAAATTAATATTGGAAACTTAATTTATCTTTCAAAGAATTTTGAAGATATATATATTTCAAGTAATGATTTAATTATTGCTGCGCAATATTTATTTTTATTTTCAATAGACAAGTTTACATTTATAAAATTACTATATAGGCTTTAGATTTTATGAGGCAGTGTGATCGTTATAAATTATAAACAAATTAAATTGTACATCTTGAGTTAAGAGTCCACTGATTTACAAGATCAGCTTGCTAAAAATTTGTCTCGATTTTTCTATTTAATTATCTTATATTAAATAATCAAAACAATTTCCAAGCTTGGGTATCTATTCTATGATTATCTATTAAATTTTATTTTGCCATTTGGGTTTCTCACGAAATAACAAATGGCTCTTGGAAAACTGATGATTGTAAGGCTGGGGATGAGGAAAATCCTCAACAGTGTATATGCACACACATATTTTGTTTAATCAACCACCCATCAAACAAAAATATTTATTTAATCAGTTAAAATATATTTGATATAATTGAAACCTCCATTTTTAATGTGAATTTATAAATAGTATGATTTGCAGTTATAGAATGGGGAGGTTCAAAATTTGAATTATCAATAAATGTTATTTTAAAAATTGAATTAATGAACTCGGTTTATATGCAAAGCTAAAATAAATGGATAATCCGAGTGAGGAAAAATTATCATGACATGCTAATTAATCTTTAGTTTTAATCACCTCATAATTAAGAGTTTAACTCAAATTAGTTAGAATTCCAAACGATTTTGGGTGGAATCAAGCATATTGAAGTTGTTCCTCCTATATATTTAATAAGCAAGTGAGCTTTCTCAATCTTAAGGAACTGGCTAACCCCAAAGAAATGAAGAATCAAGAGTGAGATTAAAAAAAAAGGTATAAATAGCGAAGAAAACTATAGAAAAAGTTGAAGAAAAAATTAATTAAAACCCAAACCCAACAATTCTCTTATACCTTTTTCCTCAAGTAATACGAGGGAAAAAGATTGTAATTTATAATCAAACGATTTTTGGACATGTATAATTCTAATAATACTATTTTATAGGTTAAATACAAAAATATATATATGAACTTTTACCAAAAGAGTTTCCAAAATTATATATTTTTCATATATGCAAAAATACCCATGAATATCCAAAATGAGTGCAAAAATGCTAAAACCGCTAAAAGTAATCTAATATTGTTATTTTTCTGTGGTGGGATCTATACTATTTTTACGCACACATATTTAACGGTATTAGATTATACTTAATGATCATAACATTTTTAATCACATTTTCAATTTTCATAGGTGTTTTTGTACTTTCAAAAAGTATACTGTGTTGGACGCACCTTTGATAACATTCATATGCATTTTTGCACCTTAACTCTTGTTTTATTCATGTTATATTAATTATAAATAAGGGTAAAAGTATAAAAATACGGATGAACTTTTACCAAAAGTATGTCCAGGATCATATACTTTTTTAAATGCAAAACTATCCATGAACATTAAGAAATGAAAGCAAAAATATTATGACAATTAAATATAAACCAACACTATTACATATACATAGGCAAAAATAGCCTAGACTACATGATAAAAAATGATGGTGTTATATTATATTTAACAATTATAACATTTTCGTTCATATTTTCATTTTTTTTTGCTAGAGTTCATATTTTGAATGCTTATAAATATTTTCGTACTTTCTGGTGCTGGATGCATTTTTGCTAAAAGCTTATGAACACTTTTAAACCTTAAACCATTAATTTTCTTAATCTATTTATGAATAAATTAATAAACTCTTTTATCTATAACCTCCTTGTTATACATGGTACACCCCACTCTTGTAATAATTTTTATTAATCAAAATGACCATTTTTTTTTTCAGTTTGTTCCTTTATATTAAGTGCACCAATCATTTCTCACGTCTCTCCAAACTTGTCATGGAGCCGTTGTGTATTAGCAACCACAAACAAACGGTATGAGAAATCATTGTGCAAATTCATGAGTGGATACACATGGACCATAACAAGTGGGCAAAAATGACAAAGAAGATGCAAGTAAAATGACCTATAAGGATCCTAGCTAAATTAAAATGACAAAAAGAGAAAAAAAAAAAAACCTTTAAAACTAAGGCTTGCGATTTGATTTTCTTCTTTTTTTTTTATTTTTTTTGTTCTGAAAAATAAAAAAACTTGTTTGAAAAATGTGTTTTTGATTATATATTGTGAAAAAAGAATAAAAGTTGTTATAGAAAACAGCAAACCAGAACATCTTTTGAAGTTGGTTCCTTTTGTAATTTTGTTCTGCAAAATTAGAAAAACGCGAAGAATATTACCTTTTCATTAATAACAATTATATTAGTAAAACTATATAAAACAAACCATTTTTAACCTCTCATTTCATCATTTTAAATATATTTTTTAAAACAATGATTTAAACAGATTTTTAAATTTTTTTATTTTCAAAACTTGAGTAAAAAAATTACTCCACAGAATTATTCTAAAAATATAAAATTAGAGAATAAAATCAAATAAATCCAGAGATACTTTAGTCCTTTTTAATTTTACATTTAACATTTTAACATACAAACTATGAAATATAATTTGCATATAATTTTTTTTAACTTCGTACCGTGTTCTCGGTACATTTTGCATGTTATTTTCCTAATGATATCTTTTACTGCTTCATAATTAAAGTTAGTGGAAATAAGAATATAATTACAGAATAATAATTAACTCACATTTTCTAGTTATAATTAAGAACCATGATTTTTAATTAAAATTAGGGCTAATATATAAATTTATTCTAAAAGTTTTCACTTATAAGTAAATTTATCTTATAAATTTTTTAGATTAAAAGTTGTCTGGAAAGAGTTAAAATGAATCAATATTTCCCTTTATTGTTAATGATTAATGTTAGTTTTTTTTAATAGAATGGAGCATCAACATTGGCACGTTTTCAAATTTTTAGGATGATATTGATTCTGAAAATTCTTTTGGACTACTAATTAAAAATTTTCAAGATAAATTTTTTTGATCACATTTTCAAGATAAATTTGCATCTTAACCTTTAAAATGAATGATTATTTTCTAAAATTCTAAAATTTAAAATCCTTATTTATAATAATATTTTTACATATTCTTTATCACTAAAAAATTTCAGTAATAAGTGACCAACTATAGTCTACACATAGAGTCGGGAGGTCGGCCGGATTAAACCCTTTTAATTAGAGAGTCAGGTATGTGATTTTGAGTTTTCATAAGGAAATGAATTTAAAAGGGCTAGCCCTTTTAAGCTCGCCATAATTATATATATTTTACTAATTTATTTGTATTTTACATAATAATCATATTTTAAGTTTATGATATTGGTTTATTATTTGTTGCAAAAACTTAAAATGATGATAATAATTGTGTTATATATAAAATACTTGATATTTTTATCTCATTAAAGCAAAGCCTTATGAGCCTATTTCCAATGAAGCTTAGTCAAATTCAAATATTTTTGAAATTGAAGATAGTGATGATGATTGATGAAGAAAGAAGCTTGTGTCGTATGATTTATGAATTTAAATTTAAGATTTTCAAAGTATTTATTATTATTAATGTAATTATTTATATAATTAGATATGATTTTCTATATTTTTAAATAAAAAAATTGTATTGTATTAAAATTGTTCCATTGTTTTTAAAAATAAACAGTGACTCACGCTCGTGAGCTGTCCTTTCACTGACCCGACCTGAGAAAATAGGGAAACTCTGAGACTAAAATTTAAACGAATCGATGTGTTTAGACCCTAAACTTTGTACGTTCGGCCTTAATTCCCAATCCCCAGCTCAATGTGAGGACCTAAGGACTATACGTCATTTTGCTCATCTTATTCCCGCTGATAAAGCTAAAGTAAAAACTTGACCTTCGCTTCGCGGCTGAGCCCCGAAGTTCAGTGGACTCCAAGATCCGGCGCGAAGGCCGAGGAAGAATCGGACTCTTGTCGCTGTTCTCTTTATCTAAGTAAATTTTATAATGCTCTTTGACTTAATCTTATGGGAAGGGTTCTATAAATATTTTGCTTGCGTGTTTACTGTTTGATAAAATGCCTCAAGTATTTCCATTCTCGTAGCGGGTCAAAATATGTTTATGGTTTATAAGTGGTTCTGCTTATTTGAAACTTGTTACCGTACTAGTAATTGAATCTTCGTTTTTGTCTCCATACTTGGAGACTGCAAGCATTTTTCTTAAAATTCATTTTGTAGGTGTTGTGTGTGATATTGTATGCTGTTGCAACTTTACATGTAATCTTCCAAAAGTTCATAAAGGTGGGGTTTTTTTATGTGAATTGTTTTCGCATATGCTTGCACGGTTACACAATTGTTATGTTGCAGTGTAAGAGATGGTTTTATTTGATGGATAGGTGCCTGAAGGAGCAGCCTATGGTTTGCTAAAAGGAATGATGAAGTTTGCAGGATATTCCCTGGCAGTTTCATCTACTCCTATAAGTTCTAATATCATTAAAAACCGTTGCAGATTATCAGTAGGTACATCTCGTTGGAAATTCCGCAGGTCAAGGTTCTTTTTTGCTTATTCACTGAACGAACAGTCACATGTTAAATCCGTGATGGTTGCCAAATACTACCTTCCTCCTTGGTTTAGGTGTGTATACGTGCTTCGGTTTTTTCTTT
>QFDD01010657.1:0-10411 GCA_006871305.1 Vachellia collinsii
GGAAGCATATTGGAGAATGGGGTATTCTTTGGGAGAAGAAGTGTGGTTGGTGATGGGCATGATCACATTCATAATATTATTAGGGTATCATGGAAGAAGTGAGGGGTGCTTGAGAGAAGAGAGGGAAGCTCTTTTGAGAGTGAAAGAAGCTTTTAATTACCCAAACGGAAATTCTCTTCCTTCTTGGAGTAACCGTACCTCCACCACCTTCTCTTCTGATTGCTGTACTTGGGAGGCTATTGAGTGCGACAATTCAACTAATAGAGTCACAAGCCTTCATCTGAGCAACACAAGAGCTGATGAGTTGAGAGACATCAAATGGTCTCTCAATGCTTCTTCTTTTCTTCCCTTCCAACAGCTTCAAGTTTTGATTTTGTCTGGGAATTACTTGTCAGGTTCAGGTCACCCCTCTTTCTTTCAACAACTTTATCAGTATATTTATTATATTATATTCATGTGCGGGCTTGCGCGCGTGCACACATATATACTGTATATATTATATAAAGACAAGTATTAATTAAGTCTAACACTTTTATTGTTGACCAGAAAAAAAAAAGACTTACTTTTATACAAGCGTTTCAAATGTTATATTTTAATCACACAAAAATAAAATAAAATAAAAGATGTAAAATCTTATTGGTTACAAATTATGATCATCTATCATTGTCTCTCATACCCTGCTTTTTTCCTCAGTTTAATTTCTGATCGTTTTGAACCGCAGAAGTGGATAGCTTTTAATTTTTACAAATGAAACTTTGGCCCGTCATCAAATTTCTTTGAGTTATTAATTTGGTCCTTGAACTTTAATTTTTATTAATCAAGTCTCTAATGTTTTCTAATCATAGATAATTAATTCTTATGGTTTGAAGACATATAATCATAAACGTATGTGTGGCCTAATTCTTAACTCAAGGTTGGTAAAATCTTCATGGATTGTAGAAAAATTTGTTAATCCCATGACATTGAATAAAATTGTATATGAAATTTTAAGGATTTGATTGATCAGAGTTGGCAAAAGTATATATAATATTTCATTTCGATCATTTGATTTGATTTTATAAAGTATCTTTTCATCACTAATATATCACTAATGACCATATTTTCTTGGCCTAAAATAAACTACAAAAACACTACATCAAACTTTGACTTCAAGTTAAATTATGGAGAGAATGATGATAATAATTATATGAATTATTTTTATAATTCTCTGTACACCAACTAACGTTCATGGTAACTAATCACATGTCTGTGGAGCAGGGCTTTTTGGCAATATAAGGCTGGCCAACTTGGAAGATTTGGATTTGGAATTTAATTTGCTCACAGAATTCCCATCTTTCGGTGCTAAATCTCTGTCTTCTATGTTCTTTTAAATGTCATGTGTTAATTACTGAGTATGTATTAAAAGCTTATCTATCTTCAGAGAAAAAATTGTCTTGATTATTTTTCTTGTTGGAAAAAAAGGCATATATATATATGTAGACAGCTTTTTCTCTATTAAATATTGATTTTTTATTTTTTGAAAAAAAGGCAAACATATATATGACAACTTTTCTCTATTAAATATTGTTTTTTTTTTATTTTTTTTCAAAAAAAGGAAAACATATATATATATATATAGACAACTTTTCTCTATTAAATATTCTATCCTTACTTAATTTTGTAGGGAAGTCAATTGATGTTAAATTAAATGTCAACCAAGAGCTTATAACTCAATTTGTGCCCCGTCTTTCATTGATTTTAGATTCACTAATTTACTCACCTATTTGCCAGACTTTATAGATTCTTGAGAATATTGAGGTTTGTATAAGACGACGCTTTTACTTAACATGTGATGGAAACATGACTAGATAGATAAGTTGTCAATAATTTTTAACAAACTAAAGGAAAAAATAATAACATGATGTACAGTTCATCAAGACATTTTTATATAGAGAAATGACCATCCAAGTAGCTTTTCTAGTTTCTACATACCATATATTTTAATTTTTGTCTATATATTTATAGGCACTTTCTTAATGTACATTTCCATTTGGCATTTGACAGATCTTTCTCATTCATGTAATTTGAAGTCTCTGTGGCTTGCGATGAATTTGTTGGAGGGCAATATTCCAGAATCTATTATGTCTCTTACTTCCCTCACGGAGCTGTTATTAGGTGGTAACAACCTCACTGGATCACTGCCACAACAAGGTGTGGATTATATTTATTTGAAATCTATCACATGTTTTGTTCATGAGATTTTTAGTTTAAAATATATATGGCCGAGGCAGATAGGAATTGATAGAATAATAATAAAATCGAGCTATATATATTGACACAGTAAGAAGTAATATAGGTTTCATATATTTGCATGCACAGGCTAATAATAAATAATAAGAGAACTAATAGAGGTTGGATCTAATGAAATGGGTTAGTCACTTACAATGTGATGAATCAATGTTCGAATCTAAATTAAGAGAAGTGACTTATATTTAGTATCTGACAGTGACTTGAACAAAATTGTTTCCATCAAGAGAACACCTATGTATTTTAGCAAAAAGAATATGACTTTTATCCTTCGTTTTCTCTATGCAATCTCTATATTTATTCATATATTTTTAATATTTAGTGTCCTACATTCAATTCAAATATATCCTATGAGTTCACATTTTCAAAGCCGAATGTAATACTTACATAATTTAGCAAATAGATTTCCTTTTTTTTTTTAAAAAAAAAATATAGGCTAATCTCAAAAGTTGAGAAAGTATTAAGCTATGATAACTTCAAGTCTTATAATTATTTTTATTTTATGATGGATAGATTAAATACGCTTAATAAGGAAAAATGGAATGTTGCAGGAGGCTTGTGCAATATGAAGAATCTTCTATCATTGGATATATCCTATAATAAATTTGAGGGGCAACTTCCTGCATGCCTTGGTAATTTGACCTCTCTCCATTTATTCAGTCTTCACCAAAATTTCTTTGAAGGAACCTTTCCTTCCTCACTCTTTCATGCTTTGAGGTCCCTAGCTGTAATTATGGTTTCTGATGATCATTTCAGTGGCTCATTCTCACTCTCTTTGCTTGCCAACCACTCCAATCTCAAAATCATTTTCATTACATGCTTTAACGCCAATCTCAAGCTTGAAACAGAGAATCCATCTTTTATCCCTTCCTTCCAGTTGAGGTTTTTCAGCATCTTCAACTGCACTACTCTGAATGAAACGAATAATAACAAAATGCCTACCTTTCTTCTTCATCAACATGACTTGCTATTTCTACGACTTTCCCACATGAACATTTCAGGAACCTTCCCATCATGGATTTTGACAAACAACACAAAATTACATGATTTCAATCTGACTCACAACTTGTTCACCGGTCCCTTTGAACTCAATTCCACCTTAGAATTGCTTCAATTGGAACATTTTGATATTTCCTCTAACCCCATCCATGATGAAATCCCTTCTCATATTGGCTTCATTTTTCCCAACTTGATGTCTCTTGATATGTCTTCAAGTTCATTGCAAGGTTGCATTCCAGCTTCGCTAGGTGAAATGAGACACCTAAATGATCTTGACTTGTCAAATAATAATTTGTCCAGTTACTTGCCCCGAGAATTCGGACAAGGTGACAATGAATTGAGGTTTTTGAAGTTATCAAACAATAACCTGCATGGCCCATGTCTTCCCATAGGGTCAAATTTCACGAATTTGTTATTTATGGATCTCAGCAACAATAGCTTCCAAGGAAAATTTCAGGGTGGGTTCAACAAGAGTCCTAAATTAAGAATGTTGGATCTCAGCACCAACCAACTTTTTGGTGAAATATCCAATTGGATAAAAAATTTCCAACATTTGAGCCACCTCATCTTGTCCAAGAATTCTTTAACAGGTTCACTACCAGAAAGCTTTTGCAACTTGACTGAACTTACATATCTAGACCTTTCTCAAAATAAATTCAGTGGCCCTTTACCAAGTTGTCTGAACATGCCATTGTTGAAATACTTGCACTTGCAGACCAATCATTTCATGGGACCTCTACCTTCTTCTCTGGCCAATTCCCCCTTGTTGACTTTGAATGTGATGAAAAACAATTTTTCAGGTCAAGTTCCACAATTGTTGAGTTCATTTTCAAATTTAAGGGTTCTCATCTTAAAACAAAACAAACTTGAAGGTTCTATTCCAATTGATTTATGTGAGCTTAAGATGATAAGCATATTAGACCTTTCTCAAAATAAGCTTTCAGGAAGTATACCAAATTGCTTTAACAACATCACATTTGGAAGGAGGGATGCACTTGGGGCAACGAAAATAGGAAAGTTTAGTGTGTCCTGGAATGTAAAGGCCTGGCGATTTATGATTAGCTTGGCAACTGGTGAAATTTACATTGATCAAGATCATAAGCAAGATGTAACATCGTATAGAGATCAAAAAGTTGATTTCACATCAAAAAGAAGGTATGAATCTTACAGAGGAAGCATTTTAGATTTCATGTCTGGTTTGGATGTCTCAGAGAATCAATTGACAGGTGAAATCCCTTCACAAATTGGATATTTAAGCAATATTCATACATTGAATTTGTCAAACAATCATTTGAACGGGCTTATTCCAGAAACATTTTCTAATCTTACACGAATTGAGAGCCTTGATCTTTCACATAACAAGTTGACAGGCCACATTCCTATACAACTAACTCAGTTGTACTCCTTGTCTGTCTTCTCTGTGGCTCACAATAATTTATCTGGTACGACACCAGACATGAAAAATCAATTTGCAACCTTTGGATCAAGTAGTTATGAAGGGAATACTTTTCTCTGTGGTCCACCTCTCCAAAATTGCACATCTATTGATCAACCAATAGCAAGGAGAAAGAAGCAACCTCATCATTTGGAAGCAAATGATTTTCGAGATGCCTTCTTGTGGAGTTTTGGTGGAGCATTTGGGGTGTTTTTTCTGGGTGCCATTACAGTTCTTTATTTAAACCCTTATATTTGCAATTACAAACTCATGTTAGAGAGAGCTACAACAAGTTACTTGTATAAGTGGATACGATCTTGATCATGTACGTAATAGATGGTGATCAACTCTCTAGAATTACAATAACCAAAAGATTGCCATCAGTTTGAAGTCTTGTCATGATTAAAAATGAAATCAATAGATTGAATATTCAAACCATCACTTTGTCTTTATCTACATTTTTAGCCTAGTTTAATGATTTGACTTATAATGTAACGTTGTACATTCGACGACAAGATCATCACCAACTTCGTTATTATTTTGTAGCCATGAATCCTCATTATAATCAACAACATCCTCCTGGTAATTTCTCTCTATCTCTCCCTCTCTCATAATAAGCTACAACTTTGCTATATAATACTATTCCGTTTGTAAATGGGTTTAACAATAGTGCTTAATCAATGAGATTATATATATGTATGATGAATTAGCAGTGTTATCTTTCACCGGTGATGGCATATCTGCCGTCGCTGCTTGTGAGTGCTCCTCCATCGATCGGGTATCCTTCCAAGGATGTTGTTTCTAGGGACTCACAACAAAGTGTTCCACAGAAGAAGACAACAAGTAGGGGTGATGACTTCTGTGAGGGATGGTGAGTTCCTAATTATTCATAATCATGTATAATATCTCTCTTCTATTCACTGTTTGCCTTGTTTCTGTGTGTATTAACAATAATTATTACTCTTATATATGCATGTGTCTTCATAAGTTAGGACCTAGTTATAAGTATAAACTGATATATAGAATACAAAGTGCTACTCCTCCACCGGTCCTAATTATAAGGGTTAGATAGGAGGTTGTTCTTAGTTATAAATTAGTTAAAGATCTTTTACATAAAGGAGTGTAAGAGTATTATGTTACTTCTTGGAGGAAGTATTAAATATCTTTAAGTTTACTTTTACGGACTCTTGTTTAGATCATGGTTTCCAACTGTATGTGCTTTGTTGTGTGTCTTAATTGCAGTTTTGCAACTGTGTGCTGCTGTTTTTTCTGGGATTATTGCTACGTCGAGTCCCGCAATATTTTTGCTCTTGCTCTCCCAGTATTTTGCTGTTCTTCCCCTCGCTTATGTTGATTTGATTCAAGTGGCTGGTTAATTAGTCTAACACACACAACATCATTGAATTTAAAAGGCTTGCTGTAAACTTCAATACAACAAAAAGTGAACGAGGGTTTGTTTAGGAAGTAACAAAACCTAGGTTTCAAACTTTGGTTTCACAGAATCTGAAGTAAGTATGTGAGAGAATTTTATCTTGACTTGCGTAAAATTGCTTTTAAGAATTGATTGACAAACAAGCCCTAACTCTCCGTTGCAGCTGATTCCTGGATTGCTGATTTTGACTGCTTTCTCATACAAGTTTTTGTAATCCTTAGAATAATAATAATGTAAAAGGAGGGAGGTGTTCCGCGTAACAAGTATTCTATTCTTATTCTTGGATCTGAATTCAAATTATGAAATTACCGAACCCAGTTCTGTGCTAAAAAACAACATTATTTAATAAAAAATGTCGACGTGTGATTTTACGACTAAAAACTAATAAAATATGTTTAAATAAATGTCACACTTTCAATATAGTCATTTTCATATTTTAAAACTTAAGAATGATGTTCTCTCAGCATTCAATTTCAATTGTATGATTATTGTTTAAATTTGTTGAATCTGTATTTTTCATTAAAAAAAAGTAACGATATTAAGATTAAAAGGTTAAAAATATATTTTATAAATTTACTATTTAAATTTGTTGAGCCTCTATTTTAAATATAATGATTGTGTGGGCGCACATGCAGAGGCTTATCCGCCTCCATCAACACCGGTGATGGCTAATCACCACCACCAAAACACACCATAGTTTAAGATTCGTCACACAAAGCAGACACAAAAAGTAAGGGTGAAAGTTTCTAAAAAGGATTGTAGGTTTCTCTCTCATCACTTTCTATTGACATTTTTCCCATTAAAAAAGAAGCTACCTACGTTTAAATTTTTATTTTTAACAAACATGTTACTTAAACTGTTCATTTATTTACGTGTATTATTATATTATATATCAGTTGGTAATTAAAGTAAATTAATTTTTAAAGAAAAATAGTACATGCAAATATTTTATAGTACTTTATTTAACTTTATTAATTAATTATTCTTTATATTAAGATTAAAGTAGAGGTCAATTACGTGATATGTTTTGTTTGAAATAAAATTTACGCTCTGTAGTGTTGCTACGATGTGCTGTGGCTGGGTCTTAGAATTTTGCTGTGAAAGTTGGTTATTCTTAAATAGTTCATCATCATATGACTATTTTTATTACGATTAACTTCTCTCCGCTCTTCATTTCAGTTCCTGCACAATCTTCTGCTCTCGTAGCTTCTTCGTCCTTATCCTTCACCGCCGCTCCTACCCTGCGCCAACAATCCTCCATCGCATTTTGCTCCTTTTCATTTGCGTCGTCTTCTTCTTCCTCTTCCTCGCCTCCGCTGCCACGTTTCACTCTACTTTCTCTCCTTGCGGGTCCACGCACCTTACCCTGCACAATAGTTAGTACGCCCTTAAAGAAGACCTCGGCCGTCCAGATCGTGAGTAGATATTTTTTTTATCTGACTTCCTTGTACTCCAAGATTAATTCATAAAATTAATTATTAATTAAATAAATTATTTTTTCCTGTTTCTTTTTCAAGCAGGTTTAGGATCATCAGATTTCCATTCTCCAACAACTCTCATCTGAATCGGCAGGCAAATCGAACTGTTCTTCCTGAATCATTCAACATATCTGTATCATCACTCACTCACATTTTCCCCCCCTACTAATTTACTTTTTATTATCCATTTTTTTCCTTAAAAAATTCACGTGACATTTGTGAACCGCATCTCATCAAACATTAAATCACAGATTCGAAGTTAAGATTGTTATCTAGTTAAATTTTAATGATTGAGAAATATGTACTGTTTATATATATATTTAACCTGTTTATATTATGAATTTAAATAATTGAGTGCCTTATATTCATAATTTTCATTGGGGTCCAAGTCCTCCAAGTCTGGTACATGTAATTAAGAGTGTACAGAGAAGGTGCATGAATTAAAAGACACGTTTATATTTTAAAAAAAATGTCAAATCACATCATATGGACTGGCACATTTTTAGGCTAAGTGAATTGATTCTCATTCATTTATATATCGTTTGACAAGAATGGTTCAAGATCTAACCTTATTTAACAAACCAAACTTAAACAACTGTAAATATAACATTAGAGTCATATCTGTGCGCATGATTAAGATCCGCCAAATCCTCAGAGATAAAGAGAAGCAATTAATAAAGGGTAATCAATGGCTAATATAATGAATGAGACTTCATTAACCTGGCAAATGAATTAAGCTTGTGTGTATCCTAATTCTGATTTTAATATAATATTTTCCACCATGACGACTACGACGACGACAACCACCACCACCACGACCACCACCACCATCACTACTACGACCATCACTACCACTACCACTACCACTACGGTAGAGCAGGCACAAGGACAAAGGCAGCAACACTGCAATTATATCTCAATTTACTTCATATTCCAATGTCATCCCCTTTTTTCTTTTATAAAAAGTTATTTAAAAAGGAAATAAATAAAAGAACAGAGACAGTGAGATGTTGCTTGCATGCATCAAATTTTTTTAATGTTTTTTTTTACTTAGCACTTTATATTTGTTCTTACATAATTTTATTAGTAGATATTGTATAGCTTGCTTTAAGGAGGCAAAATGACAAATACTTGAGTCGCTCAATTATGCCCAATTATGGCTCAAATAATTCATTTCCTACTCTATATGTGTGTGTGTGTGAAATGGATTTGATCTATCACAACATTATGTATCCACTTCTTGATATTTTTTGAATCTTGATATTCATATCGATACACACACACACATATATAACACGGCAATTAACATGAAAATTCATAAAAAAAAAACTGTTTTGTGTGCATAAACATATATACCAAATCTCATCCATCAAGGAACCGTAGGCAAAAAGGGGGAAAACACATCACCTATATTTTCTAACTCTTTGTTGTTGTATTATTCTTCTTGGTACGTGCATATATAGGAGACTCTGATGGCTAATCAAGTGAAACCTGCAAATTGGGTTTAGACTAATTGAACGAGTTATTATCTTTATTAATTAACCATGGGTAAGACTCAATGATGAAGATGTGGAAAACTTAGCTAACGTATAGTTTACTCTTAGATTCCCTTTGATCTTTTTTCTAATCTTTTCTGACCCGATTTATCAGATTCAACAATATATATAGTCTCCGCATGATGTGATAGTGGTGGTGAATGGTGATGAAGATGATGATGAAAGAAGGGGGAAAAATTTAATGAATAAAAATATAACAATTTGTTGCGGTTGTTAGAATTGTCATCGATCGTCAATTGATGAGAAGTAAGCGCAATATGATAGTGTATTTAGGGGAAGGAATTAGTCTTTCCGTTTTCCCATTAACAAAAATTTCAGACCAAAACGACGACTAGGTCTTCCTTTTCTCCACAAATAACACAATCAATTAGTGGTTCGGAAAATATAGTGCTCAACTTGAGTCTTTCAGGCAAAAAACCAATCTCCTTTACTACTATAAATCCATGTCAAAAAAATAGAATACATGCACATATGTGATTGGAACACTTGACATAAAAGATATACATGTGATCTTGAAGAAATGTCAAAAATACATGCATTGATTTAGAAACCGCGTATTTTGGGGGATTTTTTTTTCCCTTATTTCCACACTAAACGACTTTATCCGTGTGTCAGGTATGTATGAAGTGGGACACTATGAGAAAATATATAATTCATTGTGTATGTGATGATGATGTTTTGGAACAATAACGTACACAACTTGAGTCTCCTGTACTGCTACCTCCACACACACATATATCTGGCGCGCATGTGGATTGAGAGAACGCAGTTGAAGAAATTGAGAAATATTGAAGCATATTGGAGAATGGGGTATTCTGTGAGAGAAGTGCGGTTGGTGATGGGTATGATCACATTCATAATATTATTAGGGTTTCATGGAAGAAGAAGTGAGGGATGCTTAAGAGAAGAGAGAGAAGCTCTTTTGAGAGTGAAAGAAGCTTTCAATTACCCAAATGGCCATTCTCTTCCTTCTTGGAATAACCTCACCTCCACCTTCTCTTCTGATTGCTGCACTTGGGAGGCTATAGAGTGTGACAATTCAACTAATAGAGTCACAAGCCTTCTTCTGAACAGTACAAGAGCTTATGAGTTGAGAGACATCAAATGGTCTCTCAATGCTTCTTTTTTTCTTCCCTTCCAACAGCTTCAAGTATTGGATTTGTCTAAGAATTACTTGTCAGGTCACCCCTCTTTCTTTCAACTACTTTATCATTATATTATATTC
>QFDD01010659.1:0-11466 GCA_006871305.1 Vachellia collinsii
TAAAGCATTGGACCTAAGTGATTGCTTGGGGTTTTTATCTAGACTTAGAGAGTTATAAACTTCCATATCATTTTGAGAGCGATGACAGCCGAGTTCCATCACCAAGGGCCTATCTCTTCGCATCTTTGATTTAATTCAACCATTCCATTTTCAAATCAAAAATACCAAAAAGATTTACTTCTTGCTTTGTTTTGTTATCGCACCAGAGTTTCCATAAACCAAAACCCCCTTTTCATACCCAAGTTCAACAATGTTTTTGATAACCAATTTAGACTAGGAAAGCCAATAAACCGCTCCTCGAGAAGAACGATTGGTTGCCCACTATACTACATTCTTTTGTGCAATCATTTTGTATCGAACCGGAAGGCGACAAACCGGGTCCGATCATGGCCCCCAAAGACTAAAAGGCCTATGGATCAACTGAGCAAATCGAAGTGGTGTAATTTCGATATGGATCATGGGCACCACACTATCGATTGTATTGCACTACAACTGGAGGTATCTCAGCAGCTAAAGAGAGGACGCATCTCCCACCTACTACAGGTGACCAGGGCAAAAGGGACAAGACCACCGTGGCCCCGACAATGGAAGATCCCCCTCGCAACATGACGACTGTTAACAGCACCACTGGAGGATCATAGATCAGTGGATACACTAGTAAAAAAATGCTTATTTAGACCACCCATTTTAGACCGCATTTAGAGGATAAGGTCTAAAAAAAATTACCGGTGGCATTTTTGAAATAAGTATACAAATTTTAAGTCATTTAGACCGCACCTAAAAGTTTCAGTTTAAAAGGTGTATCTTTTAGACCGCACCATGGCCAATCTTTTAGACCGCACCAAACAGATGCACTTTTTCAGCCTCACCTTTTAGGTGCACTCTAAAAGAGCTTGCAAAATTCAAAATTTAAACAGCGCGCTTTGGTGCTGTCCAAATCTAAATGCATTTCCTCATCACCGGTGATGATGGAGAGCAATAACGGAGAGCGATGGATCTAGGCAGCAAAATGATTTTTTTTTTAAAAAAGGGAACTTTTAAGACCTCATGCAATACATGCGGTCTAAAAGTGTATATACGATTTAAAAGCTTCCTGACTTTCTAAACCTCTCTTATCTAAATCGCACCAAGGTGCGGTCTAAAAAGTCATTTTTATGCAGTTTAAAAAGCCTTTTCTCCACTAGTGATACATGTACTCAGCGGCCAAACAACACACCACGGCACTCTCCAATGACCAATCATCGACTAGTTCTGTTGTACCCTCGGAGCATAGATAGATCACTTTCTCGACAGTAGAGCTTGCCCTATAGACTACCCGAACGATGATGCACTAGTCATCTCCATCTTCCTTGGGAACTTCGACATCAAACGAGCGTTGGTGGACCCATGGAGCTCCTTTAACATGATGTACATGAACATCTTGAGGAAAATGGATGTGGAATCTCAAATTGTACGAGCCCCTTCAGTACTGGTATTCCGGAATGGAGCACCCGACAGGACTATAGGGGAGATAACTCATTGATACTAATATTTACATGGTTTTCTTACTTATTTTTGGGCACTATGTGACTCTTTTATCCTGTCTTGTGTGCAGTTAAGTCTCTTTTGTCTACATCGATCCATGTATTGCATATCTACTGACACAAGGGGAAAATGAGTGAATTATCTCTTTCAACTGTACATGCCTTTGAATTTCAGTGTTTGATTCTTTAACAAGGCTCTCTGCTTTTGTTACAGGCATGTGGAGGAGATATTCAAGCCAAGGATGAGTTTGAAGGAGCTACAATTCGTTGAAAGGAAGAAATTGCAAGTAGAGTGCCATTGGGCCTTTTTAGTCGCAACCATAAATAATAGGTTGTGACTTGTATGTGACTTCAGAGGCTGTGTTGGTCTTCCAGGTTGCAACCAATTATACTAATGTCACGACTTGGCCATGTTAAAGTCGCAACTTGATGATTGTGGAGTCGCAACCTCATTGTGTGAAAAAAGCAACTATATGTTTTAAATTAGGTCAGCAGCCTCCTATATACCCAAGGGGAGAGCCACCACAAAAGAGAGCCCCATTCTGCATATTTTGAAGACACTAGAGCCAGCTCTCTAGATAGGCTTATTTCATGAGCTAGCTCTCCAGCATAGAATGCTTTCCTACCAATTATATCTTCTAAATCCCTCTCTTCCTCACTTTTCTCTCTCTAGAATCCAAAATTCCAGCAGCACTTTTCCATCATAAACCATGAAAATATCATCATAAGATTGAAGAGGAAGCATGGGAAGCATAAAATAGAGAAGATTTCATGGTTAGGGAACCTCTTACCTTGAGTTCTTGATGATTTTTCCTCTCCTCTTGGCTTTGTCACCTAATGCACTCTCTCCCTCTTTCGTTCTACACCTGCCCGACCTTTGATGCTTGGAATGGAGGGGAATGATATCATAACATATCTATTAAAAGTGGTGCATAAGTGTTAATTCATGTCGATCCCATTTACACTAATAAAATCACTTTATACTGAGATATTTTATCACTTGTTTATGATACTTCTATCCCCTTTTTACTCATGAAATAAGGTTATTACAAGTGGCAAAATATGGATCCCCACATGTTACTTTACAAACTTTAAGTTTTCCTAAAGTAACTTTATGGCATCGAAAATTCTTTTCACTAAACCCCTGATCACTTGACTGATTTAAAGTAATTAAAAATTCCCTAATTTCATTTGATACTCCCATGATTTTTCTTTCCTCAAATTTCTTTCTAGAATAGCTTTAATTAGTTTTTCTTGTCATTTTAACTTAAACAAGGCCTCAATTACTGATCAATGAATTTTTCTCTATCTGTTGGTGTCTTGAAATTTTTTTTGATATATTGGTCAAACTTTGACCAAAATAACTTAGACTTTCTCATATTTACCAAAGTGCCCTTAAATCTATAAATAGCAACTTGGTCCCTCAAATTTCAAAATATTCACTTTAGTCCCATTTTCAAAATGACTTTTGGTCCTTGAATTTTCAAATTAACATCTTGGTCCCTACATTTTCTACCTTTTCCTAAATTAATTCTTTTGCCCTTTATTTCCTTTCCTTTTACTTTTTGGGCCCTAAATCAACACATAGTTACTCGTTTAGCCTTTATTTTACACAAAGTATGATCAGTTGGGGGACAATAAGTCCTTTTACCGTCTGACCTTGGATGTAATCCTCTTATATTCCCCTTTCTTACAAGTCTAATCTTGCCTTCACACCATTTTTAGTGTTGTCCCGTATGTTGAGAAGTGTTCTAACAATACTATCACACACATTTTTCTCCACATGCATGACATCAATGTAATGCCTCACATCAAGTTTTTGCCAATATGGAAGATCAAAGAAGATTGATTCCATATATTTTTTTCACATACTCTTCAAAGCCTTACCGAAGAAAACATTGATGCTTTTTACCTTTTCACAAACTTGCTCTCCAATCAATGGCTTTAGAGCATCTTCATGCTCTTGCCCACCATAGAAAGCTTTCTTTAATCTACGACGTTGGTGGTTGAGTCTAAGAAATCCCCTATGACCTAGGTATACTATTTTCCTTCCATGTTGAAGTTGATGATAACATGTTCCTTTTTCACAAATTGGACAAGCTTTATGCCCTTTAACACTATACCCTTCCAAATTTCAGTATGCAGGGAAGTCATTTATAGTATAGAAGAACATAACCCACATTTTTTTTGTGATACAAGGGCAAAAACCAAAACTCTTGTTTACTAATACACTATGAGGCACACTAGTGCCTTCTAAATCCTCTCTTAGCAATAGTTGAGCATTCTCCCGTGGTTTGCTCCAGGATGTTCTACGAAATCGCTGCCATGCTGCTAAGGATGCGACATAATCTACACATCTATTCCCCTCTCTATAGATATGCATGATACAAACTTGCTAGTTGCTTTCTAACAGTTCCTTAATTCATGCAAACAGATCATATTGATTCAAAACCTCATGGTAGCTATTAATTTCCTCCACTACCTGGAGTGCATCGTATTCCACTTCTACTTTCTTGAATTCAAGATTCCAGCAAATTATTAAGCCCTCCAGAATCCCCCACACGTCTGCCACTTTTGCCTCACAATAAGGTAATCGTGTATAGAATACCCATGGAGCCATTCTCCACAGTCTCCCCTTATTACTCCCCCACCTCTTGCTTGCCTACGACCATTACTCCACCCATTTGAATTCAGTCTACACGTACCCTTAACAAGTGGAGTCCAGGTAACTAAAATCATCTGATGAGTTAATTCTTCGATTCTCTCTCCATTCTATCTATTGTTATAGTGATTGAGATACTAGTATATACATGCCTCTAGATTCTTTGGTCTTATAAACTCTTGATCATGCATATGTCTATTTCATCACATCTAGAGAAACTAACAACTCACGACAAAGTTTTTTGGCCAATTGTACTCCTCCTTTGCTTTACCATGATCCAGTATATTCTCCTCTATCCAACTGTGACATTCTGTCTCCATAAACTTTCGCAACTTATATCACAGCACCATTTGATCCCACACGTATTTTGCATAAAGGCACCCTCGTAGTACATGAATAATTTCCTCCTCCTCCAAATGACATAATTAGCATGTGGCTGATCTTCCATCCCACTTGCTCATTCTTTTTCTAGTCGGAAGCTATTTTTGTAACAGAATCCACACAAACACTTGAATTTGCTTCGGTACTTGTAGTTTCCATACAGCCTTGCACCTCGATTGTTGCAATGTGCTATTTTCACCTTTCATCCAATTATAAGCACTAACCATTGTGAAATCACCATTGCATGTAAGCCTCCGTCTTACACTCCCTTGCTCCTGGAGATTCTCCTTGAATTTACCGGCCATTTTAATCATCTCTCTCCATGGACATGAGTTGTTGTTTTTTACTATCAACTCCATGCTGCAATTTACACTCCTTCCATATTTACCTTGTAATACTTGGACTCGTAAATCTTGGGCTCTTGTATGAATTCACCAAAGTAACTTCATAAGGAATGCCAAATTCATATCAATTAAACTCTTTATGACAATACCCCTTTCCTTCTTATGTCTACACAATTGTGCCCATCCCAGTGCATGCCACTTCTTCCTTCCAGCATGTTCACCCTAGATAAATTGTCTTTACAACATCTTTATCTCGTTTAGAATACCTGTGGGGATCTGGTTGTGTTGTCTTGGATCATGGGGGTGATCACCGATTTAACCGGTGTAATACAACCTGCTAATGATAAACACACTACCTTCCATGCCTTCTACCTCTTTTGAACTCGTTCTACACATATCTTATATTTTTCCTTGCTTCGCTTAGGAAATGATATGTTAGCCCCTACGTATCTGCCTAGTTCCTCAATTGGTTTACAATGGAACCTTTGACAAGTCTCCTTTCTGAGCTGCATATCTACATTCTAAGAGAAGTAGATATTCATCTTCTCCTTGCTAACCTTATGCCCTGATATCTCTCCAAATACCTGCAAAACTTGAACAACTAAGTCAATTTGGTTAGTGGATGCTTCCGCAATAACACAAGGTCATTTGCGAACATCATGAGTGATCACAGGGTCTCTTCGCCCTACACTCAATCCTTTATATTTTTCTCTGTTACACTATCCTGTCTGAGGTGTGTAACTTTCTCCATTCTAAGCAAAAAGGAGATAAGGAGAAATAGGGTCTCCTTACCTGATTCCTTTAGTCAGGCTTAGGTCCTCAAGTTGCTCCCCATGCCACAAAATTTGTGTAGATGAGGGGTGCATACACCCCATTATCTTGTTCGCTATCTTATCTGAGCATTGCAACTCTCTAAGTACACGATCCATGAACTTCCAACTTATTATGTCATAAGCCTTCTCTAAATCCATTTTGATTGCCATATAGTCTTGTTCTCGCCTCATTGAATGGATCATTTCATTTACCACAATAATGTTGTCATGTATGTTCCTCCCTAGCAAGAAGCTTGCTTGAAATGGGGACACCAAACTAGGTAGTAAGTGCTTCAGTCTCTAAACCATGATCTTTGGAAAACACTTGTAAGTGATGTTACAAAGTAAAATGGGTCTAAACTATGTAACTTTCTCCAGGCTCTCCACCTTAGGAATTAGGGAGATTAACATTTTATTGACCTCCTGTATTGCACATCCTTTTCATCACTTTACATACACTACCTCCATTGATATTCCAATTCTTTTGGTAGAAAATAACTGGGAATTGATCCTCTCCCAGTGCTTTCATTCCCCCTATTGAAATGCCCTCCTAGTCATCTTTTGGTAAAATTAGCCAATTGTGTCTTATTTTTCTCCAGCTTCTATCTTGAAGGTCTTCATGGTATAGCATTTTAAAAAATTCATGAACCAGCTTCCCTACTTCCTCCTTCCCCTCTCTCCAATTATTATTACCATCCTTAATCTTTGTAACTTTATTCTTGCACCTTCGAATAGTTGTTTTAGTATGGTAATAAGTTGTATTTATGTCCCATATTAAACCATATGGTTCTTGCTTTCTGAAACTATAAGATCTCTTCTTGATCTAGCACCTCTCTAAGTTCTTCCTAGAGTTCTACCTCAAGCTGTTCAAGGTGTCTATTTGGCTTTTGTTGAAGTGAATTCTGTATTCCTTTGAGCCTGCTCAAAAGTGCTCTTTTCCTAGTCTAAATATGGCCAAATACATTAACATTCCATTCTTACAGTTTTGACTGTAACTCACCAAGTTCCTGGTGGATATTATCTTGACCCTTCCAACTCTTAGTTAGAATTTGAGGAAACATCTCATGTTTGAGCCACACTGCTTCAAATTTGAATGGTCTTGCTTTCCTATATCCTTTTGTTCCTTCTATGTGGACTAGTAACAGATGGTGATCTAACTGATGTCTTGTTTCCATCTGTACAATTGTCTCATGAAATAGTCCTCTTCATGCTCCATTACTCAACGCACGGTCTAAACTCTTATACATTCAGCCAGCATAATTAATTATTGGCCCTCTCCATGTATATCTTGAGCCCTCAGAGCCAAGGTTAATCAAATTACAATGATCTATATTCTCAGTAAATCTGCTACATTGTCTTGCATTAGCCCCCACCCCTCCATGCTATTCATGAGGGAACTTTATATCATTAAAGTCACAAATCAACAACCATGGTACAAGAGTGCTTTGTGCTATACATTCTAATTTATTCCACAGATCAACTCTCTCTTGCTCCCTCATACTTGCAATAAATGGTAGTAAGCACCCAATTTTCCTTTCCCATACCAGCAACTTCATAGTGTAAATATTTTTTGTGTGGGTCAATCTCCTTGATTTTTATATAGTCATCATCCCATAGAACCCAAATCCCTCCAGACATTCTAGAAGCTTCAACTATAACTTGAAACTTGAACCCTAAGTTTTTAATTACTTGTTAAGCCTTTTATCCACTACATCTAGTTTCCACAAGAATAACAATCTTGGGGCAAGTCCTTCTTTTTAAATCTTTAAGTGACTGGCCAAATGCTTTACCAGTAGCTCTGTTAGTATTCCATGCAACTATCAGAAATAATAATGGAAGATAGATTAGTTCCAACAGTGGAGATACTAGTTTATGCACTTGTGTAGCTTTTTTCAGACTAAGGATCCCAGTATCCAGTCTGTGCTTCCTCGTCCTCTGGCTCATAACCATTGATTAGTTATTCCATATCAATTGGAATCATAAGTTGTGGGCCTTCAATTCTATCTGGGGGGTTTGTCATCATCCAGATCCATGGTTGCCATACCTCGTTCCTGCATATTGTCGAAGAAATGGTATAGTTTTTTGTTATTTTGGGGGAGAACCATTTTTGCATTCGCCTCACTTGGGTTCACATTTAGGCCCACTTTTACTTTTTCTTGCACAATCCCATTAGGCCCACTTCTGCACACCTCATTTTTCTCCTCTTTCTTTCTAGTTGGGTCCACTTCAAATTTATGTTGTCCTATAACTATTTAGACACTCCATGGCAACCCCTTTTCCTTCTCTTTAGTGGACCCCTCACCTTGAGTCTTTTCTCTCTCCTGCGCCTGCCTTACTTGAGTAGTCTCTTTTGTAGCCGTGGCTTTTCTCCCTCCTCTAGGTGCCGTCATTCTTCCTTCCTCCTATCTCTCTGTTGAATTGGAAAGGTCCTGTAGAGGTCTTCTCACTCTCTTTTCAGGCATGTCATTCTCTCCTTTATCCTCCTCACACTATAGTGATGTGTAGCTTAAGGCATTACCAAACCTAGTACCATTATGACTCTCTTTCCTCTAACCTTCATTCACTTTTCCTTCCTTAGTGAAAGTTCTCCTATCATGTTTTGAGCGCTATGCAACCATCCAATCATCATACACTGGCTTCGTTGAGTTGCTTGCACTGGTGCTCCCTCCCTGTTCTCCGGTGGGCCTTGCGATGCTATGTCTCTTTGAGGTGTCTTCAGAGGCTTCTTGGATGGGCAACTTCAGAGGTGTGCCCAAACTTCCCACAATTGAAACATATCAACTGAAGTCCTTCATATTCAATCTTCTGTTCATTACCATCAGCTGAATAGGAAGGTAGAAGAATGGCATTCAAATCCACTTCGACACACATCCTTGCAAACATGGTTTGTGCGCTAGTTAGTGTCATTTCATCCACCCTAGTTACAGTTCCAATCTTGTTGCCCAAATGATAAAAAATTTTCAATCATAATAGTCACTTGGCAAGCTCGGTAGCCTAACTCACAACAATTTTGTGTATTTTTCAATCCAAATATTGAAGTTGTACTTCCAAGTTTGAATTGTCAAATAGGTATTTCCAACCAACCAAGGACCCCCCTCAAGTGCAAAGAAGTAGTTATCCTGTTCATGGAAGGTAGCAATCATATACCTATTGCCAATATCAGATAACTCAACCTGGCCAGACTTCCCCCACATTCCTTGGATCTTTTTCCTCATTTGCATGTATCCCATTGTTCCCCCCAATAGTTTTATGATGAGGGAATTTTGCCAGCTTTGAACAAGTCATCTTTGTTTTTCCTCAGTGAAAATGATGTGAGGACCCTTCACAGTATCTGTAACTATGACTTTTTCGGACATTCTTCTAGGATACCCAAACAATATATTACCATCCCTATCTTTCCCTTTCTTATCCTGTTTATCCTTCCCATATTTGGTTCTTGGTTTTAGTGCCTCTCTGTACGATAGTGGGGGTGGGTTTTGGTCCACCAGATTCTCATTGCTATCATCATGCATCCAGTCCTCCTCATGTTGGGCTAGTGAGACATTCCCAGAAAAGCTTTCCTCTGCTCTTCCTTCATGCTCTAGACCTTCCTCCCCTAACTGTGGTAAGCATTACCTATCCTCCTTCTTCTCATGTGTGCTTGGAATGGTGCTATGGCCTATAGTGTTACCTTCCTGATCATCCAGGGGAGGGTTAGGAGGCAATTTCCAGAGGCTTTGATCATTCATATTCATGGATAGCTTAGACTTTCTCTCTCTTCAAGTCTCATGGCCTGCATTTTAAAAACCTCCTTTCGGTTTGCATAAAAAACATCTACACCTTCTTCCACAACTCCTTCAAATCTTCTATTAAGGGTTTTAGGTAAACATCTATGTCATTTCCTGGCTGTTTTGATCCTGAAATCAACATGGATAACATGATATACTTGTGTTTCATGCACATAAGAGGAAATAGATTGTAGATTATCTAGAGAATAGGCAAGGAACTATGTATGCTGCTAAGGCTACTATAAGGTTTTATGCCATCCATACTGTGTGCAAGCCTGAGGTTCCTTGGCTTATTACTAAACTTAGGAAATAGTTTATCAATTTTCTTCGATTGAGAAGAATCGACCAGATGTCGAATCTTTCCGTCACAAATCCTCTCATCTGCAAACCATGTGAAATTTTTTGCATCATTTTCATTAACAAATAGGCACTCGAACCTTGGTACAATTGGAAAACGCCACAACACCTTTGCAGGAGCCTTTTTCGATTTGTACCTTGATATACCACATATCGGACACTTCTTTAGCTTTTTAAGCTCTTTCTATACAATATGCAATCATTAGGGCATGCATATATCTTTTTATATTGCATACCTAATGGACACAATATTTTCTTTACATCATAGTAGCAATTCGGCAACACATTCTCTTTTGGAAGCATGTCCTTCAACAACTCAAGAATTTCTGGAAAACTTTTGTCACTCCACTTATGTCGTGCTTTCAAGCTCTTTAAACACTGCATTCAATAGCTGTCATTTTTCAAACCTTGGGTATAGAGGCTTCTCTTCATTACTGTGTATATTATCATGTATGTGCTTAAAAGCCTCTTCTCCAACATCACGAATGATGTCCTCCACCCGATCATCCATACCTACATCATTAGCATTATAAGCTTCTCCCCTTTGTTGAGATGTACTTGGCCTTTCCATTTCTTCACCATGACATATCCATACTCTATAGGTCTTGCAAAATCCCTCACAAATTAAGTTTGTGCATATGTCATCAACACTTAAACCCTCTTATTCAAACATTCTACACAAGGGCAGAAAAATGTCCTACTAACATCATCAACATTTCTTTTAGCAAAGTCCAAAAAATCTTTCACACCATTATCATATTCATCACTCATTTGTTTAGCATCTATCCATCTATGATCCATATTTGACTTCCTAAAGATTGAAAGAGTTAACAGAATTTCAGCTTTAGCATCTATCCATTTATGCTTATTGCCATGATGAATGGATGAAATATGTTAGGTGATGAAAGAATATGTAAATCTTTACTTAATGATGTGCCTTCGCCTTGTGCAAAATGATGATGATGATATGTAGTAAGGTATTGTTAAAGTTTATGTCTAGTTTAATGTTACATAATAATGATAATGAATATTGATGTGCTAATTATGGATACCTGATATTGAGATTTCCATGAAATCTCATTCTTTCCATAAATGAAAATCTCAAGGCCAAAGTTCAACTAAGGGCAAAGGCAAGGAAGTGGAATCCTAAGGTGGGTTTAATGGCTTCAAGATGAGGTTGGAAGAATGAACTTCATAATGATGAATGTTGTAAATATTGTTTTATGATGAGTTTTGGAGGTATGCATGTTAAACTTCTACTATTCCAAGCATGAGGAGAATGCCATGTAAATATGTAAAGTGAAATCGCCCTTAGTCGTATAGGCTTTCAAAATACTAGGTGATAAAAATGTAGTATAGTGTTGCACACCTAGGTCGTTTCTTGTGAGGAGTTTAATTCAAGCTTTTAAACAGATTAAAGTTGCAATCAAAGTTAAAAAGGAAACCTTGTAGAAAACCTGATTGGAAAAACAATGAAACAGCTGAATTTAAATGTAACTATTCTTTTTAGGGTTTTCTTTTTCTTAACAATGAAAATGGACAGATTGCAATTGATTTCAAACAGTGAGCAATTCAAAGTTAATCTTGGATTAAATGCACGATAATAAAATGTAGTCCCCT
>QFDD01010663.1:0-11298 GCA_006871305.1 Vachellia collinsii
CAGTTAATAGTCTGTCTTCACATGAAACAGCCCATGCATCCTTGTCTCCCCCTCATCCTCTCCACCTCCTTCCTCTCCCATCTCTCCCTCGCCACCTTCCGATTCTCTCTTTCACCCTCCAATGCCCTCTGTAAAATGACTAAACTCTCCCTCCCATTCAATTTCATCTCACACATGCCCTCCATCGTCAAGCTACACTCCCTCAAACTCTACTTCCCGACCCTCCAACCCCGCCGCGCACCTCACCCACATCACGCAAAACACTCTCTTCCAAGCCATCCCTTTCTCCCCTCCACCGCCGACGACTCCAACACCACCACCACCTCCGCCGGTGCATACACGCCAACACCACATTCTGGCTCGACAGGTTCATCGCTTGCCTTCCACTCGCGTCTATCACTATCCAACTCACCCTCAGCTCCCTCAGCAACGCCTCCTCACTCTCCGGATATCTCATCGGCGTTTTAACTGCTTCTTCCGGTCCAAGTACTTCCACCAGGAAGGTTGACCACCTGAACCGGTCCGACATCGTTTCGGTCTCCACCACTCTGGAAATTAAGTGTTGCCGGCGGTAATAAAGGTCGACGGCGGAGATCAGTTGAGGGGTGCTGTCGTGATTCACGTGCGGCAAGTACAGAGGGGCGGTGATGATTGGCCGGGGGACGGTGCTGGAATCGGTGAAGAAAGAGCGGGAACCGTGGGGGAAGCTACGGGTGACTTGGCGGACGCGTGGAGAGCTGGTGGAAGGCGAGGGCGTAGAGTTGGGGGCATGTAATGGCAACCGCTGCAAGTCAGGATTTATTTGACAATAACTTAAAAAGCATTTAAGTTGAAATAAAATTTCAATAACATATTTATTTTAGATTGCATAAAATTATTTAAAAAAGGTTATTCTTAAACATATCCTCAGGATGAGTTTGGATTATGTCCGGATGTAACGTTGAGAGCGAGGCGGGAGAGTCGCCGTCGCTGTCGCCTCTGTTGACGGAGGCTTCTGTGGCGCTTTTGGGAGCAGCCATGCAATTTGCCAAGGGGCTAATCAATCAAGACTGTGTGTTCTGTTCATGAGCTGATTTTTATGACAAAAACAACAATTAATTAAAAATAAGAGTATTCTCATCTTCACAATTAGATTAAAAAAAATCCATGATATAGATTTATTATTCTATAAAATAGAGATAAAATACTGTATACATAATTCCTAACTGCAGTACATAGAAAATAATAAAATTTTAATTCATAAACTATTAAACTTAAATGATTTGTTATTTGATGGAAGGGAGTATATAAGGATATAGAGAGAAAATGAGAGAATATGCTTCCCATGACACTCTTCCACCTGGGTGGATTAATATTTTCCGTTGACGTGAGCTGAGAAATCTCTCCACGATGTGGGGACATAATCACTATTATTTTAATATATCATGGACATGAATTTGTATTCTTAAACACCAATAATCTCTTAAGATCATAGTCACACAAATTTTCGCCAGTTTAAAATGTTTTTCCAAAGTCAAATATGATAGGTCCTCAAATTCTTGTGAATCCACGTCAGAGACATTCTAACTATGTATTCTAATTAATACGCCAAATATAAATGTTTTAACATGAGAAGTTATATTTAGTGCTTACATTTTAATAAATTGAGGGGCAATGCAATCTTTTAACAACATTTAGAAATGCCTAATGAAGCCTTTTTGGCCTAATTAGGAATTTGCTAAATATATAGCTGAATTTGAATATCAGTGTTTCGTCTTGATTTAATTGGAATTTTCCCACAAATTAAAAAAAAAAAAACAATGACTAGTCATTCTGAGGAGATTGAGAAACATTCACAACACTTGAAATCTCCTGAAAATTTTGCGAACCAAGTAGAACAAGTTGTTGAAATTTTATATTCCACTTATCAAGGTTGTTTTATACACCAACAATCCCAAAATAGATATACAGCACATGCACAAGTGTGCTATAAAGTGGAGAAGACTTGTCGTTTGTTACATCATGATTATATATTACAACATGTCAGCAAATTCGCGAACATTTAGGACCTCGTGTCCTTAATCATTGGAGCCTTTGATGATGGATTGATGGGATTCAAAAGCCGTTGAAGTTCAATACTACGAACTTCAAATCTAAGGACCAAAAACTAACACTTAATAATTGGATGTGAGGTTGTGGGAAGGGGAGGATAGCCTAATTCCTAATGAAATCAGTATTGCTTAAGAGTTAAGACCTAATTCTCTTTTCTTCCCCTAAAATCCTATTATCTTATATAGAACACAACGGTTACAGGTAACTCCAACACAGGAAGGAACTAGTGGTACGGCTTGTTAATGGAGAAAGCCAGAGGCAGAACTATATTATCAAAGGGGTTTTGATGCCATTGACCCCTGAGAAAACCCATTAGCAACACCTGAGGGTTTCTTCTTGAAATTTGTCACGCTACAATGAGGACAGATATATTCCAGTCCATCTGTTTTTGCATAATCCTGCACAAGTTGTGAATGAAATATGGTGAATCCTTAACATAAGGAAAAGGTGCAATGAAATTTAATTTTCCTTCGCACAAGATAGCATCAGACTATATTCATTGGCAACAAAGATAATTAGGGCAGTACCTTAAATGCACCAAGGCCTTGCCGTCTGTCACAGCCAAAGTGAGCCCACTCGCCACATATGCCACAATTCACCCAATCCCCAGCTGCGCTACTGTTGAACGGTTCACAAGTTGTAAGCAAAGATTTATACAAAATGCAAATAGCTACTACTAATTGTACAGCTATTACCACAATAGCAACATCCTCTAGTTATATGGTCATAAGCCAAGAATAAGTAAATTAGATGAAAGTCGATAGCTTCAACATTTTACATGGAAGAGGGTTTCAAGAGAGAAGAATCTGCGTGCAATGGCAAAAAGCAACAACATATCTAAATATGACTGAAGGAAAAGGGAGAAGAAAAACCTGTGACACAACAAGCAGCACTCTCCATCCACATCATCATGTGCTAATTCGTATTCCAGAAGGTAAGTTTCATAATGCCTTTTGAGCGTATTTCCAACGCCCTGTAAAACAAGATAAATTGCACAAATAACCTTAGCTGTTACATGGTATAGCTCGTTAACCTTGAAACCCAAAAAAAAAAAAAAAAAACATCGTCACATGGATTCTCAATTAGTTTTTGGAACCGCTACAAAAGCTTTCTATTCAATGAACGGAAAGAAATGCAAGAATCCCTCTTGAACTTTTTTGGTGACTCGAAACACTGAACTTTCAAAATCAGAAATGAGGTCCCCAAATTTCACACTTCAGGAAATAAGTCCTTCTGTCTATTTTCTGTCAACCATGTTATCTCATTAGCCACATTTTTTGGGCCATGGTATCAAAATCCCTTTAGACTCCCCCACGACACCCTAAATTGGCTAAACTGACACTGGGCGAGATGGGAGTTTGTCATGCTGATCTCAGGAAGTTAAAGGTAGCAAATAAGTAAAGTCCATTGAGATAAAAGTAGACAGAAAGACCTGCTTCCTGAACTGTGAATTTAATTTCTAGTTCTCCAGTTATTTGCATATATAGATAATAATAAAATTAAAATTAAGAAATTACAAGTCAAGAAAGGAAATATCTATTAATCCTACAGTTGGCTAAAAGTTTTTTCACTTTTTGTTCTTTTTACAAACACAACTAAACTAATATTAATATGCCATTTATACTAACAAACCCTAAATTCCAAATTACTGTTACATGATATATCATTTCAAAAGCCATAATGTTTCTCTTTTCATAATGCATCAATTACACACTATCTTGTCCCTGGAGACGCACGAAAATTGGCCAGCTTAGGACACCAAACAGAAACTTACTGATAGATCTGATTATAAGGGCACTTCCATTGCCTAATGCCCACAGGATCCAGGGAAGAATACATACAGACACATTAATCTCACAAACAGAGACTAGAATGAGATATAGACAGGGCATCGAACATACAGTCATTCTATTGGTGGTTGTGTAATTACGCATCTTTGAGAAGATTTGTCCTTTCCAATTGATGCCATTACCAACATGGAATCCTCCCCTGGTAACCACCTATGAAAAAACAAACAAATTTATCAACATACTCACAAATCTGCTTGCTAAGCAACATCATCAACGAAAGTGAAAGCTCCAATGGCTCACCTCTTTATACAAGTTGTAGAGATCAAGCCGTTTCCCATTGAGTATGGCATCAGGAAACTCAGCAAGCCCTCCTTGAGGAATTAAACGACTATGTCCTCGAAGCATCAAAAACTCCATGACATCTTTCAAAAATTCCTCCTACAAAGAACAGTGACTTGTTAGAAATCCTGTAGAAGGTTCTTAATAAATAATTATATCATAGAAGATCTGAATACTGCCAACTGGTCTAGTTTAAAATTCTTTTTCACCAAAAGGTGATAGAAGGGTGTGAATTATAAAACTTAGGAATGTACTCAATCAAATTCTACAAAGCATTAGTTCTTCCCCTTTTCCACATTACGGGGCTCATTGAAGAGTAATGCAGCTCCTGCTTTACTGTTCTATCTCTTTGAATATCCAATCACAAGCATTAAGAAACTCTCCGTCAGCATATCACATTTCATCTAAATCTCATTATTCTCATCCAGTACCGTAATGTTAGATTGCAGCATGACATAGTGTGCCCAAACAATATGAAAAGTCGTATCACATGAGACAGTCAAAGAACTCACCTCGGAGCATGTTTGGATAGGGCCTCTGCAACAACCATGTTTTTTCAGGGGCAGTGGATTCAAGGAAATAATCTGCTTAGACTGCGCTGAGCCTGAAAATGACCTTCTCTGTGTTGCAGAACTAGAACCAGTAGTACTGCGCTTTGCAGGGACAACAAGTGGTAAACTAGCTTCAATTTGGGCACCCTCATAACCATCTGTCTCTGAAGGTCCAGAAAAGAGCGTCATTCTATGGCGATGAGCATGAGGGATCGGCCTCATTGCAGACACTTTTAATCTCTGCCTAGCTGGAGTTAAGGATGTGCCAATGCCATTCACTGTTTTTTTATCCTTTTCCTCTTCCTCTACTTTTAGAATAGTACCTTGCCCCATTACAACACCGTCTTGAAGGCCAGGGCTTGACTCTTGACTTGGTTCACACATTTTTCTTGTAGGAGGTGGAGGTTTCAACCAACCAGGGGGGCTGCTGAAAATGATTTTGTCTGCATCACTATCTTTCTCCTGCCTTTGATAAAAGAAAAGCAGGCGCTCAGCATCATCTTTCTCAAATGAAGCAATAGGCAACCCCTGAATGCTAGCAATTCCAAGTGCAACTAAACTTCGATAAGTAATTTCAGGAGCTAGCTGTCTCAATACCTGAAGGTTGAGTAAAAAAATTATTTAGCAGAATACATGATGAATAAAAGTTATCAGCCCAATTTCACTGCAATTAAGCTTTCAGTTCTTATAGTATATGAACTTTTAACACTACATTGCATTGAAAATCCAGTTACTTGTGAGGCAAAACAGTCAACAACCATCCACTAATTTTCATTTTCAGCAATGCAAGCACCAACTGAATTGAACTCCAAAGTTCCAATTGAAGATATATTTCATGGGGAAGACAGTGGATAGATTGATGCCAGGAAGATCCAGGATGATAGTCAGTCAAGTGATTGAGTGAACCAATTATCAGCCCATTGAAATACTATAGCACTCCTCATTTGAAAGGGGCAAGGCTGATGACAGAGAAAGCAGAAGTACATTTATACCACCAGCCTCTAAGTTAGCTCCCACACAAGGAATCCTTGCTCCATTATGTGTAATCCTCGAAAGCTTTTTTTCACATGGTTAAAAGTTCAGCATTAAGAACTTTTTCTATTATTAAATCAAATAAAACCATGTTGCTTCTTTACTGTGAGCAAGTTAAATAACAATTCAATTCTTTTTAAACCAAGTCAACTACGCAAATAAATGTTGTGCACAATCACCGCCACTATATTTGATATAGAACACGAACCTTAATGAGTACCAAGTAAGAAACTAGCAAGAAGGAGTACCTCATTCAACACTACTAAACTTAAAAAAGTACCAACAGAAAACCTTTTCAGAAAAGAGAGTGAAAAAGATAGTACTGAATAAAACCTGCGAAGCCCATAGAGGAAGCTTCATGCAAACTTCAAATACAGCTGCACCACAAGCAATTGAGGCAGATCTACGTGGTTCAGAGACACGCTGTTTGTTTCCCTCATCAATTTGGGCACGAACTAGTTGGCTCTTCTCAATTATCTCATTTTTTATATGATTCTCCAATAACTAAAAACAGAAACGTCAGGGTATAAGCATCCAAAAATCTTAGCTAGTTAATGTTACTTGCACACTTCATATCTAGGACTAACTTATACCACAATTTGAACTGTGTATTTGATATAAAGAAATGATTGATGGTTGATTTAGACGGTTTATACAAAAGGGAAATTGTCTGAGAACAATTTTCAAGCCAACATTAAAATTTAATATTTTCCCAGAAAGAAATAAGATTTAATTCCCCAAGTGCTTGAAAAAATCTTGGTTATGTAAGATTGATGGTTTACACATTTCTAGCTTCAGCAATGGAACTTCACCACAATACTTGGCAATAACCTGATCATTGAAGCAAGTTTGAGCACTGCCAGACACCAGAAGAGAGATATGGGCTGAACTACAGGTTGATATATCACATCGCATGGTCACAACTCCTCTAGAAAAAGTGGCTGCTTGAAGAGGTGGTGGGGGAGCACTGTGACAGGGAAAACACCTCAATATATTACTAGATGTCAATACACACCAATGACCAACAGTTTTTTTAAAACAGAGCAAACTTTTAAAAGAAAAAAAAAAGGAAAGGAAAGAAGGCTTTTTACTCTTTGGTCTACCTGGTTTCATAAGAGTTCAATTATTATATTAGGGCATACTGGCAGAGGGGGCTAATTCCTAGGTAGCCCTAAAAAAAGATCTGACACATTGGAAATCAACCAATGTGTAATTAGTAGGCATATATATGATATTGACGTACCTAAACTTGCCATGGAGTTTGCTCCCCCGTATCTGAAAAGATAAAAGAAGAAAATGAAAAAGCTGCCTGCTTAAGGAAAATGTTCGACCAATAGTTATAAAACAAAATAACAAATAGAGGCCACTAGAATGGTGGGAGGCAATTATCAGGGATCTCTAAATTGCCACTACTGAGAGATTGCAACGTTGAACAATGAGTAAACCATGCAACCCAACTTAGGATAAGAAATGATTCTCTGCATGTAAAAATAATTATCCTAGAGCTTTCACTATAAGGAAAGCAATAAGTTAAAAAAACAAATCATGTCATGCATAAAAAATAGAAAAATTTGATTAGACTATACGAGAAATAATTAAACATACTTCAATGGATAAGAGTGCTTTGAGTCCATCCTCCAATGATCTCAAAAGTGACTCATCCTGGGAGGGAAAAAAGCAGAGCCCAAAAGCACATAAGTAATTGGGGGAAATCAGGCGTATGTAGCATACAAATTCACATCATGTAAGCATAAACGATCATGTAAGCATAAACGGTGAGCTGAAATAAGGATATAGTGAGCATACAACTCACGATGAAGTATTCAACAGAAGCTTACCACAATGGAAGGTGAACCACAGATGAGAAATCTCAAGTTCACTTCATCATCATGTATCTTTATAGCAGGAAGACTACCTGAGGAACTTTCCTCATCATCATCTTCACAGACCTCAGGAGGGTCAATATTGATTTGAAGACAGTCTCCAAGAAGGTGTGGCCCTATATTGTCACTAGAATCATGTTTCTCACCAGGAAGGACTTGATTGTTCTGAACACAATAAAACTCAAAAGAAGCACGAGCAAGTTGAAAGGCATCCCATGTATGCGAAGAAGAGCTGGAAATAATGTCATTAAAAACATGAAACATAAGTCATGTCTTAAATTTTTAAAAACCGCTCATGTTAGGTGAAAGTGGAATATGCACAAACGAACATAAATGCATGTATGCATGCATGCGCACACACATATAAAAATCCAACTTGACTTCTTTCTTAGTCTACTCAGACACACGGATACAATCATACAAGTAATATCTACACAGGTTCTGACCATTACATGGCGCAAAATTAAAAAACAAATGATAAATTAAATATGCATGCATTGTATGTCATGAAACATAAAATTCAAAAGTTCACACTTCCTAGATTCCAGAGTTAAATATTCCTTTTGTTGATGGACAGCTAAATGAAAGCATCATCAAATATGTATGTGTTCTCAAGTCCATGCCTATCAATTGATCAATTCCCAGAAGCATCCATTGTTGTGACATAAGACCTTGGACATATCTAGTCATTGAAAATGGAACCAACCAAATATTTGCTTACTTCCAGGTAAATGGTAACATACCTCTGCACCGCCGAAAAAAATGCTTGACGAAAATGGCAAGCAGCATAACGAGAAAAAGTATTTCTCCAATAAATCACATATGCAACTCCCTGCAGGTCAAATATCCAAAATGAATTTTCCTTCCCCATGAAATTTTTAAAAAGCAAGGAATTCTAGAAACTGCAAAACCCAATTGGTTTAATCATCAAATGACATTAGTTTTGGAAGCTGTAGGCGTTGTTGCCCAGCAACCTGGAAATATACCTTAAGATGAAGAGTTTCTGCCAAATTTTCCCCATTCGGGATTTCCAAGTATACCTGCAGATTTTTTCATGGAAATCAAATTGAATACTACCAGCTTTGCCAGTTCAAGGATGTCCTTGAAGCATTATCACTTTAAATAAAAGAATAGATTGTATACATTTAAACGGTGAGATCGCAAGAGGCAACATTAGACCATGACAATGAGATCAACATGAGCTAATATCTCGAGCAATATGTCTAAAGATAAAAATCTTCTAACCATAGTTCCCCTAAATTTATCGTCTAACGAATTATTCAACCACCAACCGTTTCTAGTTTCTTCTCTAGTTCAGTTTTCACATGATCACAAATTTCTGTGCAGCACAACTATTCAAGGTAATCTAAGGTTTCTTTTGATCTTCATATTCCGCGACAATGAAATTCCTGTTGTTTCTTCCTTTCGACCACAGAGTATGGTGGTTAGTACTCCCATTTGATATGGATGATTTAGAAGTTCGCAATGGCATGTTATCAATTTGCAATATAGAACGTAGCAATTTTACACGCTCACCCTTTTGCTTTTCATAATATGTCCAAAGTCCAAACACATGCCAAGACAGCCAGAATTATATGTAAAGAACAAAGAGTTTACTTGGTTTTGATTTGGGAATACATACAGCTGTTGGCAATGTGGGACCAAAGAGCTCTAATATAGCTACAGAGGATGCCAATTCTTCGCCTTGCCAGACCAAAGAACCTACTTCACCATTTGCAAGCTGTTCTCCTTGTAAATATACAAAATTTGGTTGATAAGACTCGAGAACCTTTTGAAACTGTTCTTTTTCTGGATTGTTTAGAGTTTGAACCTGCATTAGAAGCTAACCATGTGTTGAAGAAAAAACCAAAACCTAAAGCAAAACATAAACTTGTAACCCATAATTGAAAGGAGGAAGAGAATTTGGCACCTCCAGACGCCCTGAAGAAGTTAACTCGGGAAAAGGATACTTGAGCTGGTTCTGAGCGAGTTTCTTGTCGAACTCAAGCTCAACGTTTTTGCCACATGTGACAGCAAGTAGACTACAAGTTTGTTTGGGCATTATTCCTGCAGGATGAAACATCATTCAAGCAGCAAACAGCAAGGAAGAAAAACCACAAAGGTCGACAATCTCCGATTTCGGGTATGGAAGTATTTCAAGATTCCAATGTCCCGTTGGACCAAATCAAATACCAGCTAAACAGCGGGACATCTCATCATAGGGACCTGATGGTGTGAAGTAGGAAGAGTGAGAGTATAGAACTCAAAGGGAAATTGCAACTCTGCAAACCCTAACCAACAGGATCGAGGAAGAACAGGATCGTAGAGACAAAGGAAGAAGATGAAGAACAAAAACAAAAGGCCAAATCTTCCTCAGTTCTTCTACACTCTAAATCTAAACGCATCGTCGGAGCAGAATTATTTTTGTATTTTAAGGTTTTCATTCGAAAATTGATTGATGCTTCTTCTCGGGCTCAATTGAGCCCAATACACGATGAATCTTTCCATTCCCAATCCCATCACATTCATATCTCTCTATTCATCCTTCTCGGGGTCCTTTTTTTCGGTTTTTTTAATTTTGGTTGATCAGGCTTTTTGTTTGAGTCGGAATGTTTCACGAGTTCGATTCCCATGTTACTGATTTAGGATCTCCGTACCAAAACAACGAGGCTGTTATGTTATTCATCGCGCTCTAGTTTCACATCATCATAGGGAGATTTATATGTCCGTTGAAGCTAATTGACTATATACTCCTTCCATTTTCATTTGTAAATCACTTATTTATAAGTTTTCATTTTTCTTATTTAGAGGCCATTTTACAAAATTAATGAATATTTTTCTGACAGCATAATATCCATTGTTTTGGATCTGCGTGCTGACTACCAATTACAGGGCTAGCTTTTATATATGTGGTTCCATCATTTCTTTTGAACAAAAATGGAGGGGAGGGAGGAGTTGAAGGTTAGAGTTAAATATCATTAAATTAAGAGTCAAATTTACTTTCATACTGTTGGTTGGATGAATTAATTAAACATATTTCATTAAAAATAAATTTTTAAATTAGTTTCCACATTGCTTTGGTGCTAATTTTTTTAGGCTTTTTTTTTAACTTGAATTTTAAAATACACATGTGAATAAGAAGTTCTAATACTGATAATAAAGGGCAAGGAATTTGTTCATCCTTTAGGCAATGTGATTTTCCCTCTTTGATTTTACCACATAACATTCTATTATTTGAAATTTTCTTGAATAGATTGGATTAAAGTAAATATTGATGGTGTATTGTCCGCTCTTATGAGATCAGTTGTGATGGGATCATTCAAGACCATAAATGCGGTAAATGTAGCCCTCATAAAGTTGGAGAATGGGATGTTCTAAAAGGATTAGTTTCTGCTTGGGATGTTAGCTACCGTAAGGTCATTATTGAATCAAACTCAAAAAGAGGTGGTTGATATGCTGCACGATGATAAACGCTCCAACTCTTGTAGCCTAGTTCTTCTTCTTCAAGTCAAGAACATGATGAACTACAATTGGAATCCGTCTTTCAAGCACATCTCAGGAGAATAAAACTTACTTGCAGATCCACTAGCTGAACAAGGAATATCAAGATCC
>QFDD01010664.1:0-12192 GCA_006871305.1 Vachellia collinsii
TTTTTTTTTTGTGATAGATTGGATTTAGAACTAAACTAGCTCAAATCAACTTTTTAGGTATACAATTGACTCGCTGAATTCAGTGAAAAAAAAATTGTTCAAATCATTGGTAATTTTTTCTGGCCAAAAAAAAAATCATTGGTAATTTACATTGAGTTTGCAGGTAGCATGAATTTCAGAGAGTATGATTTTGCAAGCTAGAAACACAATGACAATAAACTCTGTGAGTGAGTTGACATATGGATTTGACAACAATATTGATTATAAAAAAAATTATAACAAAAGTGAAAAACAAAGTCAGATTTCCCAATAACAAAATAGTGGTGCTTACAAATAACTGCTAAGAAATGTCTACCAAATGAATGAATGAATGAATACATATATATATATATATATATTACACAAGTGAAATACAAAGTCAGAACATTTTCAAGAATTGAAAAACTAGTCACCGTCAGACCACCTCTTGAAATGTTTCACGATGTAACAGGATCAATCAAAAGTTCAAAACCGCCAAAATGACACCGTTAAAAGCCAATTCCAAAATGGAAAGGGAATATATATATATATATATATTTGATGGCTTTGAAATTGAGAATCCGGGTTGTTGGTGGTGGTGGATTGCTCGGATGGGTCAACGGCGACTGTATCCACTTTCAAGTTGAAACCTGTGAGAAATTCCGCATGCAGTTTTCAAGATGCTTCCAATGCCATTTCACTAACTCATCATCCACTACCTTCTGCTTCAATCTCCGTCGATTCTATCCCTCTGCGCACTCCGGTTAGTACTCTGATTCGTTTCTTCTCAATCCTTTTTGCATGCCTAGCTGATTATCTTTTCTTTTAACTATTATGCTCTGATTGATGTTTTGATCTCTCGTGTTTACCGTGAATCCGTTGACCATTTTTTTTTTTGGGGTGTGAAGATGAATGTAGTCGTGGATGATTGAGACGAAATTTGGTCTCTCTCTTGGTATTGGCACGAAAATTTCGAAGTTGAATGTATTGGGACGAAAATTCGACTTCGTTGAATATGGATGTAATCGTGGTGAATGATTGAGATGATAGAGGTTTGAATTTTGGAGGGTCTACGATTTACTGTGCTATTAGATTATTTGTACGGAAATTTATATATGCGCCCTTTTTTCTTTGCTTATGAAGCGATTAAGAAGTCTAGTGTTCTCACTACATTTTTTCCCTCTTGCCCCACCGGGACCAACAGCACATGTGGACTGTGGACCTGGGTTATCAACTTTTCAATGGGACCTAGTTTAAAACGAATTTCTTTTCACTTTTTGGTACTGCTATTAAAATATATGCCAGAGATTAGGACATGAATTTTTTGATCTTCCAAAATGTTTTTCCGACGTTGAGGCTTACCTTCTCTCCTTCACAGTTGCCACCTTGGAAAAGCTATTTGCACTTGCTTGCTTGACCTATGATAAATTTAGGAAATTCTCTTTCATGGTTTTAAGGGTCCACTCTGCTATAAGGGTAGTGTTGAAATTCCTACCATGTTGATAATTGATAAGCAGAATTCAAGGCATGATATGGCCTGCAGATGCAAAGTTTCCGCATTTTAACTTTATAGATATGGTGAAGAGCTCAGGAGTGGATCAGGTCCTTTCCAATTTATGCGCAAGCACTCTGTTGGCTCATTTTGGTATTAAACTAACCAGAAAACATGAGTCAGATTGGGCATATAGCGCTTCACTGAATCGGGATTGGTCTTTGGAAAAATTTTGCACAACTACACGAGGAGCTTAATGTTAAAAATCAAAATTTAATCTTGATAAAATTTATAAGACGCTTGATTTTCTGATTGATAGGATTTTAACAAAAATTAACTTTTCAAGATGAAAGAAGTTATTGGTTATGAAGGGCTGTGTGCTGACAGAAAAATTAAAGCTTCACCAGGCGAAGTCATGAAGCTTTCTTCTTGAGTAAAATAGAGGATTTGCAGAAAAAAGTTATTTTCAAAAGAGTTGTGTGATATGTTTTGACATTGTGGTGTTCTCTGATGTCCAGCACTTTTCTCATTTGTCATGCATTAGAAAACAATCAAGTCTCTCACATTATCTGTGAGCATAATGTGAGCGTGCTGTTATTATTTTTGAATGATGCTATTATAGCAGGAATTGGAATTATAATGTGAGATCTTTCCTTCTCTGTTTTTTTTTGGTTTATAGTTTAGAGAACATCTGGAACTATGTCTGACAAAATCTCAGCTGAGAAACTTCTTAACAACCTCATGGATACATTTGTTGATAAGCGGAAACCTGTCTCATTCTTTGAGGGAGAGAGTTCAAACTCTCTGAACACTCAGTTTAGGAGACTGTTTGGACGCCAGAGGCCTGTGCACCATCTTTTAGGGGGTGGAAAATGTATGCAACTTCAGTATAGTATTTACATATAAAAGGGCCACCACTTGGCCTCAACCTGTTTTATATTATTTTTATTATGATTATTCTTATTTTTTTCTTTTTTGTCCTTTGATGTCATAGCTGCTGATGTCTTATTATGGAGGGACAAGAAGATTTCTGCTAGTGTTTTAACTAGTGCGACATCTATATGGGTGCTTTTTGAATGGCTTAATTATCATCTCCTGACTCTTTTATGCTTTGCTCTGGTTCTTGTTATGGTTGTGCAGTTTATTTGGTCAAATGCTTCTGGCTATTCTGGCAGGTTTTTATCAGAGAACATTCTCATCTCTGCTTTTAAATGAGGTTATTCTGATGTAATATGGAATCGAACTGCTTCAAGTGTACTTTTTTCTTTCTGGTGACAGTGTGCCATCTGAAATTCCCCGCCTTGTTCTTCCAGAAGATTTCTTTGTCAACATCGCGACAACAGCTGGTGCAGAGGTTAACCGAGGTTTGAGGTTTCTTCAAGATGTTTCTTGTGCAGGAAACTTGAAGCAATTCCTTGTTGTATGTGGCTTTTCTATGCCTCTTTTGTACTTTCTTATTGTCATTTTGATACAAATTCATACCTTTCCAGGTTAAACCATTCTTCACGTTCTGAAACTATTTTTCTTTCTTTCTGCCTTTGCCATTCAATCAATTCCCTTTGTTTTAGAACTGCATCTTTCAATTTTGACATATTATGTTTGTTTGTCTTACCTTCTTATTTCATCTTCAAATTCCTAGCATGATGTGAAACTGTGTCTATAAAAAAAAGTTATTGTAATTTATCCGAACTTCAAAAAAAACTAGTTCAATTTATCTTAGAAACATAAGTTGAATGAAGAACCATAATGATGCATATTTCTGCTGTATCATCAAATTTAGCTTCTGTACCACCCCCCGCCCCCAAATTTAATATTTATCTTTTTTTCCCTGTGATCTATATAGCTGACCCCACCTAATAAAACAAGACTTTGTCATTATTGTTCTATTGAATTTGTAACTAATAACTAAAGCATCCTCAGGTTGTTGGAAGCTTGATGGCTGCTGCTGTGATCGGAGGCTGGTGCAATTTTCTCACTGTCATTTATATTGGTGGGTGACCTTGTTTTTCTTGCCATGCTTAGTATATGGGGAAAATGACGCCTAAGGGCTCATAACTCATAACATTTATAGTTGAAAACTATAAAAAAAAAAAAAAAAAATCTAAAGGATCATGTAAATAAGTTACTATTGGTACTTTCTCATGAACTATAAAATTACAACATGCTCTTCTCTGTTTTTAGTAAAAGGCAGTAATAAATCCAGAACACCCTCTTAAAATTGGGAGGATCAAATTAATAAAAAAATATAAAAATGCATACTAGTAGCGTTATGGCTGAATTGTAAGTCACATGCATCTGACTTCAATCCAATATTAAATTATGAGATCTCAATGAGGAACTTGTATCAACCTTGACTTCTATAATTGGCTTTTCTAAATGTTTATATGAAAATAAGTGCTTAGTACCATATGTGGCATGGCCTGCTCTGGAAAAATCATCAGGATTACAATTTGTAGAAACTTGATCAATGATATAATTGACTGCTTAGACGTATATTGTGTGGAAAGGTTTTGTGGCTGCACATACTCTCCCAGTTCTGTATGAAAGGCATGAGGATGAAGTCGACAACTTCGTGTACAAAGTTCTTGATGACATGCAGAACCGATTTCGAAGCCTCGATGCTGGTTTTCTCAGCAGGATCTCCAAGGCAAAGCTCAAAGGAAAGAAGCATGATTAAGTTGTTAATAAATGCTCAACATGATTGAATAAGTTGTATTTAATATTCTGTTTCTACATATATTGTGCTGGATGCTGTTCATGCTCCTGTTTCTGAGTTTTGGTCTTTGGAATCCTTTTCAATCTCAATCTTTTGACTTGGAAGGGAGGCTTCATTGTTTGTGAAGCCAGTTGCAAGAAAGAATATATTTATAGTCTCCTAAATTTACTGTCATGAGCTTTGTAAGTTTTTACAGCATAATTCAGATTTCCTCAGATCTTCGTGTGAGACAGAATGACATGGACTAAGTTTTGAGTCCCACATATCCCCTATCGTTTATCCCACATGAGTAGTTTTTAGACATAATAGAATTAATATTTTTTTTACAAAACACTTAATAAAAAATTTTAAACCAAACAAGCTTTTTATTTTGGTTTTTGAAAATAGAAAATTATTTCCAAAACAAGGAAACATACACGGCCAGAGTTTCTGGTTTCAGGGAGTGTTAAACTGGCTTATAGCACAAGGTGTTGCGAAAATGCGTTTTATGTCGGTGTGCTAAGGCCAAATGATACACATATATAAATAAATAAAAGTATTTATATTTATTATTTTTCTTTAAATTAATCTATCTGATATAAAATCTAATCTAATGATACACATGAATAAATATTTTTAAGTGGTTTATTTAGTTTTTTTTTTCATTTTCAAAAAAAATTAACTCACTCTTTTACTGAAGATTAGAATTAGTACACATTTTAGGCTACAATTTTTTGTTAACTTATTTAATATTTAGCACAAGTATCCGAGGTAAATATGTGAGAGAGTTTTATCTCAATTTACGTGAAAGTGATTTTGGGAATTGATTCTTAGACAAACCCGAAGAAAGGAAATTTGAAGATTAGGTGATAAAAAGTCCACTTTTTGGCATTACAGAATTGTGCAGTATCTGTCCACAAAATTAAATGTGACGTGTACATCCATTAACTACCGCCTCATTGTATGCTTGTATAATTCCCACACAATTTTCAGTGAGAAAGCTTCGTTCCGTATTTCCTAGAATCTGCCTAAGCATCCGACCTTGCTCTTCAGTCTTCAGTCTAATTTGGGGACACTCTGAATTCAGATACCCTTGTGGAATTTGAATTGGTTGTCCCTATTCATGGCCCTTCATATCAGCAGTGCGTGTTTCAGTGTTCTGGGTCACTCGAGAATTCACGGAGTAAAAGCAGTTGCTTCTGAGGGTTCTGCCACGCTTAAAACAGAGGAAGATAAGGTCAAGCTGGGTGGTTCTGAATTGAAGGTGACAAAACTTGGTATTGGTGCTTGGTCTTGGGGTGATACTACTTTCTGGAACGATTTCGAATGGAATGGTAACTTCTTATTCTCCTCCTTTGTGAATGACTTACTTGGTTCAACATCATTTGCATCGTAAATTGCTGAATGGTAAATTCATGCCTGATATGGTTCCAAGAAAGTAGCATGGACTTTGTTAGGCAGGACCAAGTAGACATGTATCTCTGTTCTTTCTTACCTATCATCGAAGGCCCTATATTATGGGGGAAACTTGTTTGACAGCGTACATGCCTAGTGGAATGGACTTGAATTAAGCCCAATGGCTAAGTCTTAGACCTAGCCGAATGATGTTGGATCAGGTATACCCACGATTGAGCCTGGTACACAAGCAACGCTAGTCATGCTCAACACAAAGTCGAGGAAGCAGTAAGCTCGAAGTGTCCGATTACAATATGAAGCCTCATGTTATGTTAAACATGGCCTCCAAATTTCTTTTTCTGTTCTTTTTTTTTTATTTTTGGTTTTTCGAGAGGTATTGGTGTTTAATATTGTGCTTTATTGTCTGTGACATGCACCTAAATTGTCGATGCGAACTGAATTCTAATGCAAGTAGGTAGGAATGAACTGTTGGTAATACAGCAATTGCTATCCATTTGATGGGTTGGTGAAGTTGAAATGAGTTTTACAATGGTAAATGGTTGCGCTTTCAGAATTTTTGTACATTGTCTTATATACGAGACATCTCACCATCCAGAATTTGTCTTATAATTAGAAACGGAGAGAGTACATTATAATTACAGAACCTTCTAAACAAGCAAGTTCATAGATTGTGTGACATTATTCAATCTAATATTGAAGTGTAAAAGGCTGGTTAGATTGTAGTGGAAGATATAAACAAGAAAAGGAAGTGACAAGATTAATATGATTACGGTATAGGAAACAAGAAATAAGGATTTGATGTCTGTAACAAGCTGCATTTCAACATGCACAGTCTCATTAAGCTTGATTTCCTAAACTTAATTTATCATTTGTCAGGCATGCACTACAGTAAGGTACACTTATATGTCTTTTTTCTTCTCTTTTTGAATAAACATACGGTACCTTAGTGTTCTATGCTTTATTCATTTGGGGAACAGCAAATAACAGTTCACTTTGCTCCTTATTTGGTTGGAATAATTTTAAATCTCAGCCATGAAAATCAATATTTTGACATCAGATTTATGGTTCCTGTAGAAAGGAAAGAGAAAGCTGCCAGAGCTGCTTTCAATGCTAGTGTTGACGGTGGCCTAACCTTTTTTGATACTGCTGAAGTATATGGTTCTAAGGTGAACATTTACCCCTCTTTTTTCCATTTCCATTCAATAAGCGTAAATGTTGATGAGTGAAGTAAGATTTTGTTCTCTCCTGAAGTTTTCACTAGGAGCAATAAATTCGGAGGTTCTTCTTGGAAGGTATGCACTAAGATTTTAGGTATGCCTTTTATGTGCATTTCGAGTTAAATAAGGAAATTTACAAATTGTTTCTTCCCTTTGCTTGTTATACAAAGGTTTATCAAGGAAAGAAAACAGAGGGATCCAGGAGTAGAGATTGTTGTTGCAACCAAGTTTGCTGCATTGCCCTGGAGGTTTGGCCGTCAAAGTGTTCTCACTGCCCTTAAAGATTCCCTTGATCGACTTGGACTCTCTTCAGTGGAGCTTTATCAGCTCCACTGGTACGTATTTAGTTAACAAAAAAAAGTGTCATTTTTTTCCTATTTGTTCAGGCATCTAACATTATGCTTTGATTAAGCAATTGATTGAGGTTCTTGTTTTCAGGCCCGGAATATGGGGAAATGAAGGTTGTCAAGTGTAAAAAACATTATTTCATAGAATTATGGAATCGGATGACTATACATCCAATCATGTTCAGATTAAGAGAAGGCTCTGTTCACAAATGAATTTATTTTCAGGGTATATTGATGGACTTGGAGATGCTGTTGAACAAGGCCTTGTTAAGGCTGTTGGTGTGTCAAACTATAGTGGTAATTTATTGGAATTGTTACATTCCTCTTTTTTTTTTTTTATCTGAACTCTAGTACAGATATTTTGAATTATGTATTTATACATGTATTGATATCCTGTTTCTTTTAATCAGAAAAGCGGCTCCGTGAAGCCTATGAGAAGCTTAAGAAGAGAGGTATTCCATTGGCTTCAAACCAAGTAAACTATAGCCTCATCTACAGGGCTCCTGAGGAGAATGGCGTGAAAGCTGCATGCGATGAACTTGGGGTCACTGTGATTGCATATTGTCCAATTGCTCAAGGTAAACTTCTCTTCCCTATATAACTAATATGCTGGGCACAGTTAATTGAGCTCTGTATGATCAAATGAATACTTTTTTATATAATGATTTCATTATTTTCATTTTCACATTTAATATATCTTATGAAAAATCATAGCATCATTAAGTGACAAAATAGTAACGTTCCTCTGTCAATCATCTTTAGGTTTATTTATATAAAAAGATAACCTAATATTTGGTTCCCTGCTTCTTTACATACAGAGGTTTACACATTTATATTTGGGCCCAGACTTTGATGTTCTGAATGATTCCGGAATGTTCTCTGCTAGAAACTATTTGTCATTCTTTCTTTCTTTTGTTTTGTTTTTTTTTTTGTGATAAGATTTTAGGCAGGGGGTTGGGCTCACCCCAAGCGGAAGGGTAGGACGTCTACCTTGTCATACAAAACCCAGCATTATGGCTTAAACTGGACTATTTGTCATTCTTTTTCCTAATTATTTCTTTGGCTTGCAATTTCGTCTCAAAAGAATCCCTCTTGGCTTTAGGCTGCCAGTGTTACTTCGAAAGCATTGAGAAAAGCTTTCAACTAATATTGGATTGGGTAGCTCAGTAGGTGTTCGGAAGAGGTCCTTTACAGCAATAACAGCATGGCTCAAACTGTGAACAAACATCCTGTTTTAGCATCTCTCTTCTACATTTAAGTGTTTGAGTTGAAGTTGTTGTTGATAATACATGCTGTGTCCTTATCTTAACAGGAGCTCTATCTGGAAAGTATGGTCCTGAAAATCCACCGACTGGCCCTCGAGGCAGAATCTATACTCCAGAGTTCCTAGGAAAGGTAAGACCTCTGGTAGTTTTGAAGATCTAATACTTCTGGTCAGCCTGCTTGTTTCCTGAATTGCGTATCTATTTTGCAGCTTGAACCTTTGCTGAACAAAATCAGAGAGATAGGAGAGAAGTATGATAAAACAAATACACAGGTCCCTTCTTTTCTTCAATTTCAATTTATAATCTGACCATTTAATTTATGGCTGTAGTTATTCTGTGCATGAAATTACAGAAAATTCAAATTTACCTTAAATTATAGAGGTTTACACATCCTCATCTCGCCAAAAACTGTAGGCATAATCCAATAACTCTGATTATTTTACAGAGGAAAGCTTTGTCTGTTGATAATACCTCTTTTAGTATCATGAATATGCTTTTGTTCCAGTTTTACTCATTAAGGTTACTTATATGATACAAGCCCGTCTTTCAAGGAACTGAGACAAAATCGTGATCAAAGTAAAGGATGATGGCATCTTTAGAAGACCAAAATAGGGTTATAATGATCTGTACATGATATTCTGATGAGTGGATTTTTTTTTTAATGATGCAAGTGAGGCAATGAGGAACGAGAAGAAAACAAGGAATGGGATCTGCCAGGGCCCCCAACAGAGTTGGATCCTGTCAAATGTTTCTTTTATTGGCGCAGTGATTAAGTGCGTTTATTCGGGTTGAGAAAAATTTATTTAAATAAAATGAAATATGAAAATAATTTAAAATTCTTAACTTCACATCTACACTTGCCATTTTATGAATCCAGGCACTTCATCGGATCAAAATCAGGGCCTAACTCCTATTATTTCTTCTCTCTCTCTAATCTATTAAATTCCCTCAGCTCCAGTAAAGATTATGATATTTTTATTAATCGGTTTTTTCATAGAGCACAATAGCGTTATCCAATCTATGTAGCCAACCTAGTGGCTAGTGGGATAAGGATTGTTGCTGATGATGTTTTTCCCAGGCCCCTAGTTGATGAAAAACGTGTAATTTCCCTGTCAGGTAGTCTTGAACTGGCTTGTAGCACAAGGCAATGTTGTGCCTATTCCGGGAGCAAAAACTGCAGAACAAGCTCAAGAGTTCGTTGGTGCTCTGGGTTGGAGGCTAAATGATGATGAGATAGCTGAGCTCAGAAGTATGGCTTCAAAGATTGAGCCAGTTATTGGTTTTCCTGTTGAAAAACTCTGAAAATTTTTATGCTAATTAAACCAGAGATTCAGCTATCAGCTGCTGACAAAACCTCACAAGTTATCTGTGAATTTTTCGACAGTGCACCAATAGAGACAAAGCTAGTCACGGTGTCTAAGAAGATTTGTACTTGGCATAGCTTTTAAATGATCGCCATTATAAAGTTCAGCTTTCTGTTTGGGAGATCGCTTTCTTGCCAATTTGTAGTCTCTTATCAGAGAGATACTCTTGGGTCTAAAATGAAGACTGAATTATATAGGATGAAGAGAAAACAATATTTATTATAAATTACCATTAAAATAGTGATTATTTAGAAAGACCAAACTTCAAAATAGAAATTTAAAATTGTTAATTTACCGATAATTAAACATTTTATATTATTTATTACATTTAAAATTAAAAAATAACTAAAATTAAAAGTAAAACCACTCATAAAATACATGTTACATGATCGTATCCTTTTTAGTTAATTTTTAGTTTTCATCAAGTTTTATATTCATATGAACAATTTATCATTTAATCAATCAATATAACATTAAGTTGTTTAATTTATTTTATCAATACTAATATGAATTAAATTTTTTTATAAAAATAAAAAATATATTCATTTTATATCTTTTCATAATATGATAGATTATCTAGATATTTTTATTTTATTAACATTACATGCATTTTTTAACCCACATAAATTTCTGCTAAATTAAAAATAAATCATGTAAAATTTATTTGAATTATTTTAAACTGGATAAATTTTATTTTTACTTTCTAGACTTATATAAATTTTATTAAACATATATAAAAAAATTATAAAAGATATTAAGTTTTATTAATAGTATATAATGCTTAATGATAAAAAAAATAGTATATAATTTTTCTTTTTAATTAAAGTTCGTGTTAAGTTTTAAGGAATATATAATTTTGAAAAATTGAGCAAAGCGTACTTTTTCTAATGAAAATTGATGAAATTACGTTTAAGTTAGCAAAATTTAAGATTTTGTAGTATTTTTAAAAGTATAGTATGGGAGAGAATCCAGGAGGGAAAATAAAAATTGTTATTAGGGGTAATTTAGTATTTTTAATTTTATTTTTTGTTATTCTAAATAATCACAATTTTTACGGTGCTTCACAGTAAATATTATTTATTTTAAATGCTTTACTCTAATTTTTCCTAAAAATAACAGCTCACAGTGATGAGTGCATCCCAAACTGCTTTTAGAAGTATCATTTTGAGATGAAATGGTATTTTATCAGGATGAAAGATGAGATACTGTATTTATGGAAGGGTGAAAAAAAAAAGTACTTCCCCAATTCTAAATATATTATTTAATTTGAAGTGGTATTTACATTATAAACTAGATTTTAAATTTAAAACCGATGTAATATATGTTTTTCAGTAATATTTAGATGAATCAACTTTTGCATGCTCACACTTGTTCAGATGAAAATCAATACCAATATGACATTGTATATGTACGGTAAAATATATAATAACATAAATGCAACTTGTTTTTTAAATTTCATAAAATATGAAGAAAAACAATAAACTTTAATCAAGAATCTCTACATAATAAGATGACATATTATTAATCATGAATTATAAATAAGTAGCTTAAAATAAATAAATTATATCAAACTTGGATAGAGTGGAGAGAATCTCATAAATCTCCTTGTATAGCTAGTGATATAATAATATAAGATTGGCACATTATTTATTTATATGACAAAAGGAGGACATCATCAATTTTATCATTGGCCAATGAGCTACAGGTGGGCAATGCCACGTGGCAGCACATCAGATTCCATCCTCATTGTGTGGATCCAGATTTAGATTTGCTTGCTTCTCCTTTTCCAGACCATCCTCGCCCACATTCACATATATTATTGCATCAATATTCCAGCCATATAATAATATTTTATAGTCATCCTTATGCATTTTATCATTAATTTTAATTTATTTTTCTTATATAAACATTTGAAACTTTTTTAAAATATAGTTAAGAAATGTAAATCCATATAGGTCTAATATAAAAAAAAAAAAAAAGCTTATGAATAAATTCTTTGCTTCAAAAGTTGACAGAAATACAACTAAAATAATAATAATAACAAATGGTCTTACTCAGAATAAATGTCGTGTTTTTCACCTTAAAATTTTTTAAATATCTAGTAATAAAACCTAAAACATTTTTTTGTTTCATAAAGCTGAAATTTGTGCATAGTCCCAAATGTGCAAAAGATATTTATATATTACTCCCACGCTCCTGAATATAAGTTGAAATATTTTCATAAAAATATATACCTTTTGTAAAGGGTAAAGGGTCAAATTTATTTCGGAAGTTTTCACTCAGAGGTATTGAATATCAGAAACTTTTTTTTGGCTCAATTTTACCTTTGAAGTTTGCAAAACGTATCAGTTTTGCCTTGACCGTTAGTCAAAGTTAAT
>QFDD01010665.1:0-10322 GCA_006871305.1 Vachellia collinsii
GAATTTGTGTATATATAGGATATGTTTGTGGGAGGAAGCGACACAAGTTCAACAGCAATGGAGTGGGCCATGGCGGAGCTGATGATGAATCCGACGAAAATGAAGAAAGCACAGGAAGAGGTAAGGCGCGTGGTGGGGAACAAGACAAAGGTAGAAGAAGAAGACATTAGTCAAATGAGTTACTTGAAATGTGCCGTCAAAGAAGTTCTAAGATTGCATCCACCAACGGCTATGATCCCTCCAAGATTTACAAGATCAAGATTGGATCTCAGAGGATACACCATTCCAGCTCAAACAACGGTGTACATCAATGCATGGGGAATTCAAAGAGATTCAGAGTTCTGGGAAAGATCTGAAGAGTTCATTCCTGAGAGATTTGAGAAGAACAATGTTGAATTCAAAGGACAAGACTTTCATTTCATACCGTTTGGTTCAGGAAGAAGAATGTGTCCTGGAATGATGTTTGGTGTTGCTGCCGTGGAATCCATCCTTGCTAGTCTCTTGTATTGGTTTGACTGGAAGCTTCCTACTGTAAATGGTGTCACTGCTCAACACATAGATATGGAGGAGACATTTGGGCTCATTGTCAGCAAAAAAGTGCCACTTTATCTCAAACCAATACCCTAAGAAACCATCTCTATGTCTATATATATATATATATCCTAGTTTTTTATTGTATATTATATTCCAGCATTAATTATCAAGCACAATTGGGAGTATAACTCTCTCAATATATTTTCTGCATTCGTGTATATTCAAATTTGAAACTTCACCTTTAAGTGATCAAAAACCCTTCTATTAGGATGAATGCATAGGTTGGTTAGGTTTATTGTTAAGTTGTAGTAGATCTTATCAATATTTATGGTTTGAAGTTTATTGTATGTTTGAGATTATGTGATTTTGCGATTACACTATCGTTGAATAATAAAAAAGGTTTATAGACTTATTTGTCAACCACTTTCAGAATCACTTTTATATGTAATTTGAGACAAAACCACTCTTATATATTTACATCAAATTGTGTATAATCATTTTTCAAAAGTTAATCTAAATCAACTATATTGATTTGTGGGTGAGATCAGTACATGTTTCAATTGGACACAAATGCATCATTATATATTATTATATAATAGGAGAAGTTGGTAAAATAATTAGTGGTCGTGACTTGAGAAGGAGCAACTTAATAATTCTCAGATATATAAGCAACTTGTAAGAGCGATTGCTATTATTGTTGATTGTTGATGTTGATGAGGTTATGATGGGCATATAAAAATTGATGGCAAAAGATATGATCGGATGTCACTTCAACTTGATTTTGCCTGTCTCATTAAATGCCTAAAATGCAATATGCTGAGGTTCCGAAATTTGGGTTTGTTGGTGGGGGCTTATGGGCACAGTCAAAATTTAGGTATTGGGGAGTTGAAGTTGAAAAAAGCATATAATAAAAAGTTGAGGCGAAAATGTATATAACATTTATATAATATAAAGGAATTATGAACTTGGACGGTTTCGATAAGCACCATAATGTACCGTTTAGATTGAATAGTTCAGAATAATCCTTTTTACTTTTATTTTTTTTAAGAGATAGGTTAATATGTACATAATCTAAAATAAAAAAATGTTCTACTAACTGTCAGTTTTGTTTAAAAAAATTTCTGTTATTTAAAGATTATTAGTTAAAATTTCAAATTGAAATCGTTGCAACTGTATCTAAACCGTATAGATTTGACCGCAACAATGAATACCGTAATGTTTTATCATTGATATGAAGACTATAACTGATTTAGTAGTAAAGTGTTGAAAGAGTTATGGATGTGTTCTTAGCCACCGCTTTTGGCGATGCGTAAGTCCACCAAATTTGTTGCTTTCTTGGGATAAAATTCGTAGTAAGGGTATTTTTAGACTAACTCTTAAAAAAAATAACTTCTGTCTGTATTAGAGGATAAATTTTGAATATAATAGATTTTATAAAAAAAAGTAATTTAAAAAAAATGAAAGTGTTTAAATGATTTTTATTAAAATAGTTTTTTTAATGGAAACTTATCATAAAAGACATAAAGCAATATAATAATTATATAAAGAGAAAATATAATTTCTATTTTTATTTAAAGTGTGAATACTATGTATGCATATGTATGATCGCATTATTATTTAAGAAAAAAATGTGAGTAAATTTTATAATAAATAATTTAAATTAAATTTGCATAGGGAAAATAAAATTACAATATTGTAAATCCTATTTAGTGACTCCTAAAGACTTGTCAATGATTAAGGATAATGACTTCTAAAAATTTGTCAATGAATTAATAAATTCTAGGAAATGCAATCATTTGTAATTAGTTATTATTTTAAAAAATAAATTTTATGTTGAAATATGTATTTTAACAAATAATTAAATTTTTTGAAAATATTGGAAGGATATAGATGAATAGATGAATGAATGGTAAAAACTAATATTATTCAGGGTATGGATTAGCTTTTTGAGAATATCTTATGTTTTCGCTTGTGTGAAATAGCTTTTGAAAATAGAATAGATTTTAAGAAAGAAGTTATTATGAAAAAATGAATATGTTTGGATAGTTGATATTAGAACAGCTTCTAAAATGTGAAATAACCAAAAAGGGTATAAAATAATGTATTAAATTATTTTTTGCATTTTATCATTAAAATGACATTGAATTTTTTTTTAAAGTATATCATTTATGCATATGTAAGCTTAACATATCATTTCATAATAAAATGTGAATAAATTTTATAATAAATAATTTTAAAAAATTGTATTTATTTAATACTGTGAAGATGATAGTAAAATATGTAATTTAACAACCACATAGAGGTATTTTGAATAAAAAAAAGTGTTTATTTTAAATAATTTTATATAAGTATGAAAGAGTAATTTGATTTTCTGAACTTTTTTTTTTCCCTCTCAAAAAATAATTTCCGCTCAAACTAAAACCATGATATGATGGCAAAAGAGGTATGACAGAAAAGAAAGAGGGGGTTTTGAGTCATCTACATACACGTGGACGATGGGGTCCATTGGCAAGAGTGAAAGAAGTCTGGAGGAAGCATCAAAAGGAGCAAAAATCGTTCACGAAATCTGCATGTAACCTTTGACTCTGAGGTCATCTGCATACACGTGGGCGGTCCAGATTGCTTCTGAGGGGTGAAATGGTTCACTCATCGCACAGTGCAGGAAAAAGCTTCCGAAGAGGCTTTTTCAAAAACCAGGGTTTCGGTTGCAGCCGGAATTTTTCAAAATTTTGAGATGTTTGGCAAACCTGTGAGCAAACCATGGTTTTCTTTAACAATAGTGCTTCTTTTGGGTGTGCCGAATATGGTCTTAATAAAATAGTTGTTGGGCCAAAAAAGAAAAGTTTTCTATCACCGTAAAAAATGAAAAGAAGAGGTGTCTAGCTCCATTGCAATTCTAACCACTTATTTCAAATGAAAACTTACATACTTCGATTCATGGCACTTAATGCGTTTTTATTTTTCAATTAGAAAAGGTGAATATAAAAATTTTAAAGTAATAAAAAATATAATTTTGCTTTTCACAATTTTTTAAGGTATCAATTCTTGTTTTTTTTGCCATGATTTTAAGGTATCAATTCAATCATTATAATTTGACTAAGCAGTGTTGATAACTTAATTCTTGTAACTTATTTCTTCTTATATTTTTTTATTCATCATAACTTAGTTCTTACAAGTTTTTAACTCCATATAAATTATAAGGATTGATTTGTTTTAAATCAAAGTTTAGTAAGTAAATTAATAATTGAAATGAGGTTTAAGCACAAAAAATAATATCTTTTATTACTAACAATAACTTTTGTCGGGTAAATAGTGTTAAAAAAAATGCTTTAAATAGTTAATAATATGATGTGTGTAAGATTTACTAGCTACTATGCAGTGTTTTTTCTCGAAACTATCTTCCGCATTTGTCAGAGCACATAGACTGATAGACGTTCAAATAGAACTGCTAATAAATTCACATTCTTACAAAGTTATTTAATTTTAAACATTTGAAATAATTTGTCTCACTGACTTTACATATATTTATTTATAATTATAATTGTAATTAAACACGGGCCACAGGTGAACATGATATAAATAACATTATTGATGTATAGATGTAAGTGCATAAGACATGTAGAGCAAAGGTTTCTTTCGATCCAGAATACTTAAGAACTACTAAACCAAGTTGAGGAATTATTTTAAAAATTATAAATAAAATAAAAATAAATTAATTTAAATAAAATTTCATATCAATTAAAAATAAATTAAATCAAATATAAAATTTAAAAGGGAAAAGTAAATTAGTTAATCAACCCAATTATGCTGATTAAACTATTCTGTCTTGGGGTATTAAACTAACTTTTGGCGTTAGGCCATAATGATTTTGCGCCAATGAGTTAATTTCTATTACCCGATTTCCAATAAAGAAATGTGTTTATAGGTAGATAATGATCGATTAATGAGACTAATTATTGAGCTAGGTTCTATAATTAGCCAGGCTCTTTACTCATTGGATACCATCACTATTTGTGTTGATAATTAAAATATTTTTTTGATTTAAAAAAATATGAAACGATGTATGAAATTTATTTTTTGTGCATATGTATTTTTACTTGATTGTAGATTTGTAGTATTATATGATTAGGAAGTAATTTCAAATGAGATAAAATTCGCCATTTCATTACTGTATAAGGGTGATTTTGATTTTCCATAGAATATTGCAGGGAACCAATTAATTGGTGCATATATATATATATGCATGGGAGAAATTCCTACATAATGGTGTAGGTCTGCTCATGATACGTATTGTATCTATTAATAGATCAAAATAATTAGATAATCTTTTGTGGTTTTCCCAAAAAATAAAAGGAGATTAAATAGTCTTTTTGTGGCTCTTGGGTTTGGGCTTGGGACACATCCCATTCACATGCACCAATGAACGGACATTGCTGAACTAATAACCCTTTTTAATTATGATCTCAAAATCAAATTAATAAGCACAAGTAATTTGCATTCAGACAGAATTGGTACCAATAGTGGATATGAGACAAGTTAAAGCCAGAACGCAAACAAATTATGATCACCGTCTTCCCTTAAATATTGGCTGTATTATTCTCCTTACTATTTGCAAGTAGAACTATTGATGTGGTCCCAATTAATAATTTAATAGCGGTTGACAAAAAAAAAATAGCGAACAAAAGAATAATAATTTAGTAATTCAATTATTCAGAAATTATCTACTTTCACACAAATTAAGATAAAACTACTCTCACATACTTACTTTAGATTGCATACAATCATTTTTCAAAAATTAATTCAAACAAGCTTGCTATCTTTGTAAGTTCTCCCGGTCATTTTAAATGTAACAGCTAAATAAAATATATCTTTCAAAAATCTATACTCTTAAATAATATTGTGAATATTCATAAATATTAAGGATTTAAAAGTAATATTATTGTTGATCAAAGATGATTAAAAAAAAAACAGGAAAGGTTGCGTACCGTGATTGAGATATGTTTTTCTGAAAAAGTGAGTTGGTGACGAGCTTCAGCTTCCCTCTCTAATCGGAATGTATTGCCCAAACAAGTTAAATTTTTGGCAATTCACTTTGCTTGGCACTTTGCTTTAAGAGTCCCTTGTCTCTCAAAAAAATAAATTTTCCCCCTCAACTCTTATATTATTAATTGTATATATGAAGTGTTTTTTCAACGAAAACAGTAGCATCAAATGTAAATAATTAAAAGTAATATTTTAATATAGCTACTACACGTTTTGAATAAATAATTAATTTATTTAATTTTTTAATTTTTTATAAATTAATTTTCTAACTCTTGCAAGATGTAAGGAGTAATAAAATACGGCGAAAGATCTCGACCGGTTTTAATTTATATATATATATATCTTCATTCTTTAATTTTACGTAAAGCTTTATTTTAGTCTTTTAATCTTATAAAGTGTCTTATCAATCTTTTAATCTTAACATCAGTAATATTAAATGTTGATATGAAATTTTAAATTTTCCAAGATATTCTTAAACACTAGTATATTAAATTTAATTTTTAAGAGTAATAATGGTCACAGAAATCATTATGTAAAACTTACAATTACAATATTAAAGTTACACGGACAGGAAAAGGATACTTTATTTTATGGAGTTAACCACTTATACATGCACCATCACCTCCAGGCTCCAGCCATATATTCGTCGTTATCCAAGGCTTGCTTCATCAACAGGCCTTTCCCTTCAGTACTGCGCCATGGAAGGAAGAACGAGAACGATTCTCCAGGCGACTCTTGAACACTTGCCATTCGATCTAAACCCAACTTTCTACGTCTTATCTCTCTTCTGCTTCATCTTCCCCATCTTCTTTGTGCTTCTCAGACTCCAAAGAGCCACAAGAAATGAGCCCAATCTTCCTCCGTCCCCACCTCAATTACCATTTATAGGCAATCTTCATCAGCTTGGCTCTATGCCTCACCGTTCTCTCACAGCTCTGTCCCGCAAGCATGGCCCTCTCATGTTGCTCCGATTGGGTCAAACTCCTACTCTGGTGGTTTCTTCTGCGCACTTCGCCCGAGAAATAACCAAATCCAACGACGTCGCTTTCTCAGAAAGGCCTCAAACCACAGCTGCTAAAATGCTTCTCTATGGATGCAAAGATGTGGGTTTCTTACCCTATGGTGAAGAGTGGAGGCTCAAGAGGAAAATCTGTGTGCTCGAACTTCTCAGCCTGAAAAGGGTTCAATCCTTTCAGTACATCAGAGAAGAGGAAGTTGCATATTTGGTTAACAAGATCCGTCAAGCATGTGCTCATCATCAGCATGATGATAGATTCTCCGTGAATTTGTCTCAGATGATTATTGCAGCTTCACACAACATAGTGACCAGATGCCTTCTTGGAGTCAAGTTTGAGATAGCAGAAGGTAAAAGCAGGTTTGGAGACTTGGCGAGAAAAGTGATGGCCCATATGACAGCTTTCAGTTTTGGAGACTTCTTCCCTTCATTGCATTGGATGGATGTTGTTACTGGATTAATTCCAAAGTTGAACGCTACTTTCAAAGAATTAGATGCTTTCCTCGATGATGTGATTGCTCAGCATAAGGCAGCTAAAAGGAATGAGGATGATGATGATCACAAATCAGAAAAGAAAGACTTCGTTGATATTCTCCACCAACTCCAACAAGATAATCTGCTTGACTTCGAGCTTACCCATTCTGAACTCAAAGGCTTGCTGTTGGTACACATCTCTCTTATTCTCTAAATTAAATTCTCTATGTTCATGTTGAACAGTTTAAAAAAGATTTAACATTTTCATAACTATTGGATCGATCAGGATTTGTTCATCGGAGGTAGTGACACTACTTCAACAACTCTGGAATGGGTCTTTGCAGAGCTCATGAAGAATCCAAGAGTAATGGAGAAAGCCCAGGAAGAGGTGAGAAGAGTGGTCGGGAATAAGTCAAAAGTGGATGGAAATGATGTCACGCAAATGAAGTACTTGGAATGTGTAGTCAAAGAAACATTTAGATTACATCCTCCTCTTGCGCTTTTGGTTCCAAGACAGACAAGATCAAGTGTGAGTTTGGAAGGGTACTATATTCCTCCGAAAACAACTGTATTTGTGAATGCATGGGGAATCCAGAGAGATCCTGAGTTTTGGGAGAGACCAGAAGAGTTTGAGCCACAGAGATTTGAAGACAACAAAATAGATTTCAAAGGACAAAACTTTGAACTCATTCCTTTTGGTAGTGGAAGACGGGGTTGCCCAGGAATTTCATTCGCGTATGCATCTCTTGAGTATGTTTTAGCTAATCTTCTGTATTGGTTTGATTGGAAGCTTCCAGCAGCAGATGAAACAGGCAAATCTGCTAAAGACGTAGACATGAGTGAGTCGTGCGGACTCACTCTCATTAAGAAAGTGCCGATTTGTGTTCAGCCAGTACCGTATATTTGATCTCATCTTGGTTTTGTTGGTTATTTTAAATAAAAATTGCTACAATAAGTTGCATTAGGATTGTGGTCTACCTTTCCTTACCAGGGATGTTTGGTTTATGCTTGGAGTATAGTCGAAATTGGATGTTGTGATGCTAAAATAGAGTCTGTATGAATGAGGAATGTATTATAATTATAGCTAAAATTACCGTCTCCTTTTAAATATGTAGGAGACTTTGAAGTTTTGATTTTATTCCAAAATGGTAGTAATTTGTATCCTTACTATTTCAATGAAGTACTCATTTTTTTTTACCACATTATCTTTTTAATGAAAATATCAATGGCAGGTGGAGCAAGTCGTATCAAGAAATTAAAGTAGTACAAAATAAATATGGGCAATGTCGTCAAATAAAATTAAATTTTCCGCAAATTAATTAGTGGTATTTAATATCTATTTTAATCCATGTGTATACCCTTTATTAATACTACTATCTCAATTTCTTTATTTGTCATTGAATTCTCAAATTCCCTAAAATTCTCACATGTTCTAATCTTGATTTTCATCCTAAATTCATATTATATTTTTGTGTGTGCATTAACTATTATATCAAGACGTTTCATTTAAAATTCAGAGAAAATTGATTAAGAGTACATGTTTGAGAAGGTTATTGGCCAAAGATTACCAATGTAACTCTTCTGTGTGTAAGCTATCATTTTATCATGGTAAAAGTCTTTCGGTTCTTCATTTATGAGAGATGATGAAGATGAAAGTTCGAATGACTCGAAGTCCACATACGAATTAGGAGGAAATTTCCCTCATTTTCATCATTGCTGAAGTCGACAAGAATTCACACAGGAAGAGTTTCACTTTTTATATTATGAATGGGAGTATATGGCCTTGTTTGAAATGGTGATTAGATACTTCAAAAGTTATTTACTACTCATGATTTAGAGTATGTTTAGATAATATTCTAATCGTGCTTTTAAAAGCATAAACCAAAGTTTTGAATAAACTCTTATCCAACATACACTTTTTGGTGAAAAATTGTTTTTTAAGTCCAAAATCATGATTTTAAACTAAAATCATGATTATGGCCAAAAGCTGATAGAATCAGCCTTTTCCTCTCTCCACTTTTGCATTCCACGCCTTGCCCCTCTTTTCCACCCTTTCTCTCAGCGCTACCTGCTCCCTCTGCTCATATGTCAGCCCAAAATCCCCCTTCCCTCACATGTGAACGTTGGCATACAGAAGACACACATCACGACAACAACAACATAATAATAATAAAAATAATAATAACAAACACAGTAAAAAATACAAATAAAAAATTAACAAAGGTATTAGATACATATTTTACAAAGTAAAAAATATATATTTCTTATTTTACATATTTTAAGTAAATATAAATAATATTTTAAAATTATTTGATATAAAAGTTATTCACATTTTTTTACTAGGAAATGACATTTTGAATTTACATATGCATAAATGGTACACTTTCAAAAAAAATTCAATGTCATTTTAGTTATAAAGTGAGAAAAGTAATTTAATACATTACTTTATATCCTTTTTGGTCATTTTACATCCCTGAAGCTATTATGATATCAATTATCCAAACATATTCATTTTTTTCACAATCATTTTTTTTCTAGAAGCTATTCTATTCTCAAAAACTATTTCATACAAGTCGAGATAAAAGTTATTCTCCAAAAGCTTTGCCAAACATGTTTTTATAGTTTAAAAGATAAGTATGTGAGATGAGTTTTTTCTTAACTTGCAAAATATACTTATGATAAGAAGCTTCTCCGCGTTGGCAAAAACAAAAAAGTAGCTTCTCTGCTTCTTCTTTTTTTTTTTGCCTTCGTGAGTTACTCATTACTCATTTTTCAATTTTTATTCACATAATTTTCAATTACTATTCACATTGAGCCACCTTTTTTCTACTGAAATGCAAAAATTCATTAACTTAAAAGGAGAAAATACGATGATGACACTAGATAAAAGATGTAGTTTCTCTCGTTAACATCCACCTTTGGGTAAAGAGATGGAAGTTGATTACAGATACGAAAAATATCACCAAAACGACAAGAAAGCTTAACTGAATAACCAGTTATATGTGACAATGCTTATATAAACATGTGATTAATCAAATCCTACTAATGCCGGTGTATAATTAATGTTATCCACAACATATATAGCATATCTAGAGATTTAAAAAGTGTTTACAAAAATATTTATATATCACCTATAATTAATGTTCTACTGGTAACAAGATTTAAACTGATACTGTTTCATTCGGAGAGTTACTTTTTCCTGCCCGTTGCTCCAACATATATCTAAGGCCATGAATGGTCCCAATCATTTTGTTTG
>QFDD01010666.1:0-11439 GCA_006871305.1 Vachellia collinsii
TATGAAAAGAGAAAAACGGTGCATTTATAATTTCTCTCTTCTTTTTCTTTTTTAAATTATAAAAGGTAAGTAAATAAATTTGAAATTGACAAATAATTTTCATATTGATTCAATATCCCCTTCCTCCCTTATCAGATCTTCAACAACCTTATTATTCTTGAAGGGGATGCTGAAGGTGTTAGAACAACACCTCCAAAATTGTTCTCGGTACTTTTCCTCCTGAAAAAGCATCACGCCTTCTCCTTTCAATTCAATATTTTCAACTTTCGGCAGTTATCTTAAATAATTTGTAATTTTTATATATGGAAATCAACCTGTATCTGTTGTCATCAATGTCAGTACATGTATAAACATTTGTAAGAAATTAATTTGGTGCATCTGACTTCCAAAAAGAAAAAAAAAGTACATTACTTTTCAGATTTTTGGCTCTGTTTTATCCTTTTATACCATTGATTTATTTATTTGATTTTTTTTTAGGATGAGTGCTGTGGGGCCCATGTAATTTTTCTTTGGTAAAATCTCGTGCAATATGCTCAAAAAAAGTCCTTAGTGAAAAAACACTTTATTACATAAAAAAAAATTCTAACATCAATAAGGAGAAGGTAGAATGAATTAATTTGATCAGTAAAAAGAGTGGCTAAAATTAAATTGAAAAGAATAATCTCCTAATACCTTCCCAATGAGAGAGCATTGAAACATCTCGCACTCTTATTTGATGCCACTGTAACTGTTTTTTGCACCCAACAAAAGGAGCACAAACAGGCTAATAAGCCTTAATCAAAGGTTAGATGCATCCTTAATATTAAAGTTAAATGGCTAATTTGATAATTAAAAGATTAGTTAAGTTAATTATTTATGTTAAATAAGTGTTTTTTAAATATCATTGTGAGTCATGTACATTGAAATTAACTTCCGTATTGCATGTGCAACAAAAGAGATATTGTAATTGTAAATTTAGAAAATAAAATGAATTGAAATCTTATATTTATAAACAATATAAACTATTTATTTAACTTTTATATTAAAAATAAGAAAGACTATTTTAGCACATTAAATAAATAATTATGAGTTAGTAAGATTGATTTTTAAAGTTTTCAAGTCAAAAATATTCTTAAAAAATATAGTAATATAAATGATAGAATATGATACATTTCATAGTGTGTGTGTATCAAATACAGTTGCTTTACATATCCTTAAAAGAGTCTAAAGGCAAATTGTTGTTCTACGTTTAATAGCATGTTTGTCAAATGCTGTGAAGAATAGATTCTGTCTTGAACTGCGTAAAATAGCTTTTGAAGAATAGATTCTGGAGAATAGCTTCTGAAAAAGTTGGAAAGAATAGCTTTTCGGAAAACCATAGTTTCCACCCCCAAACCATGGTTTTGAGAGTTAAAAGCTATTCTGGAGAAAAAAGTATGTTTGTCTACCACTTCTGAAACCATGGTTTTGGACCCAGAAGCTATTCTGTATTTTTGAAACATGTTTATCAACAGCTTTTTCGAAACCTCGATTTTCCTTCAAAACCAAGGTTTTGAAGATTTGCCAAACATGCACTAAGGTTATGGTTGGTGTATGAAAAAAAGATTTAAAACCATTATGATTGTGTTTGGTAAGTAGTAAGCTGATGCCCTCTCCTTAAAAAAGAACATGTTTGAGAATAATTTGGAAAAGTGATTTTTTGCAATTTGAAATAAGTATGTAAGAGGAGTTTTATCTCGATTTACGTAAAAATGCTTTTAGAAACTGTTTCTAGATATGCATGTAATATTTTCAATCACCATTTTGTAAATAGCGTCACAGTGATAAGAAATTGTCAAGAATTACATTTTTATCACACAGCAGGCAACATCTTAACGACCTGATACAACCTTAAGAAAATGGTGACACATGAGCACAAAATAGTACCACACGGCATGAGCCTAACTTGTCTAATCAAATGGGGTAATAAGCTTATACAACAAATTCCAATTTGTTTCTGCCTGACATGAGGAGCTGCCATGTACATTAGGAGCTGCCATGTATCATTGGCACCAGTGCTTGAGATATGCGCACTCTTCTCTGCAATGCATACCTCAAGGGAGTTTGCAGATCTTCAGCGACAATAAATCCAAGCTCCCGATGATAAGCAGAGAAAGATTAAGAGGACCATTAAGGGTAAGAAGCTGAGCAATGATCATCACCAACGGAAGTTGAATCTAGCAGAAGGAATCAATCCATCACAATGTGGTGATCTAATATTCGAATTTCCGCTAAGATAGATGCTTACAATCAGTGTTCAATAGTATCTCGAACATAATTACCTTCATTAGAAGAAAACTGCGCGCTAGCAAAAAAAAAGTTTTGCAGTGATCATCGGTGGCCAGTTCTTCAAGTTCCTCAATGCCCATGCTCATCCATTTCCTCTAAAGCCAATCAGGACCCATCTTCGATGTTTGCAAAAGCAAACTCGCACACGAGAGCAAGATGGTCACTTCCCCATTTCTGAGAGCCAAAAAAAAAAAAGACATGAATACACTGGAGAATCCAATGGACAAAAGGCTTGGCTTTAAGTTGCGATACCTCACTAGGAAGTCCTTTAGTTCTTCTTAAACTATCCATGGGCAAGGTTTCAAGAACTCTAACTGGAACTAATTCCTTTGTATGCCTGTTAATGAATGATATCATTAAGCACGATTTATAAAGGCAAACAATTTGAGTGCATAATAGGAAACTATAAAACTACCAGATATAATCAACGGTCCCCATGAATTTGGAGTGGTACGATGTTGCCAAGGGTTCCCCAGTGTCATCCCTCGTTTTATTGTTTCCCTGTCAGCAGCAAGTATACAACGTTTATGCAAGAACAGCCGGTATAAGCTGAAATGGAAATGTAGCCCAGACAACCAAGCGCTGTGCAAATTTGCCAAGAGGGAGAAATATAATAGGCAGATCAAAACGTCATACAGGAACACCAGCATATGCACTGTGGAGCTTTAACTGACTCTGTAGAAGAGTGACTCCTTCTGCACCGGCTGCAAGTCCTAGTTCTTCCTTACTCCATCTATACACCGACTGCCTTGAAACAGACATTGAAATGCTGCACCAGACAGGCACCCAAGTAATTAATTACAAAATACATAATACCCACAAATCAACCACAGCTTGACCCCAAACCTTACCACTAAGCACAATGCGTGTGTAATTTCTGTTACATACAAAAGACATCCTGAAGTCTAAAATGATATGCCACTTCCAAAAGAATCTATTGGCAGTTTGTAGGTCAAGACTTGCTTTGCATCACATGGAATGGTTTCAGATAAAGGACTTTATAAGGATTTGAAATCAACCTGGCTTCATAACCAACTTGAGATCTGAAAACCCAAAGATTGGACGATGCTTCAAGCTGTCCTGACATATTTTTGCGATTATATGATCGGATGTCCAACTGCAACAAGTGGAATGGTGGCTTCAGTACACTAAACTCAACAAGAGGCCACAACTAGTGTTTATGCAAAAGCCCCACGGGGGCAACCAGAAAACAGATTGCTTAATTTCTTTCTCGGCAAGTATAATGAATGCATTGTTATCCATATGAACAAATTTCCCTTCAAATCTAGACGCTTGAAACCACAACCAAGAGATTTGGGACTCACCTTGGAAGAAGCCAGGAATTCATAGATTGCACTCTAATAATGGGAAATCAAAAGGAAATATTAGCAATCAAGTAATAGCCTAGCAAAGAGCCTTAAATCTGAAGTTTCTCAACAAAAAGGTACAAAGACAAAATCTTACCTGTGGAAGACTATTCAAGTCACCAGCAAGAATTACAGGAATGTTTCCCCATCCTTGGGATAGCTTGTAAGCTTTATCAACAAAAAGTCTGACCTAAACCATCAAGACACAGAAAATTAGCAAGATCAATAAAATAAATGGGAAATTAAATTAACTGAAGGCAATTGCTAATATTTTCTTTTAAAAACAAAGGAAACATTCAGTCACAATTTGAAGGAAATATTATTAGTAGCACTCCCAGCCCAGGGGAAAAAGATTTTTACACAGAAAGAATCACAAGCACAAACGAAATGCCTACATGTCAAACGTAATGTAAGTATGATGCAAACCAAGTGGCTGAGAAAATCAGACAAGCACCTGGCCTAGCTTGATGTCTCCTCGATTTGGGTTGAACAGCACGTGTATATTTCCTACCAAAAATCTTCTATTTCTGGCAAATGGTGTCCTAGATGTAAATGGAAGTTCGATAAACAAGTAGAAAATACACAAAAAATTAGTGATTCAGCAAGGCTCTTTCATTTACAAAAGAGACCATGTCTGTTCATGTGTAAGCAGGTAAATGATTGTTAAAAAAAGATTTTCCATTTGAAAAACCAGATGCCGCATATAGTGAACACTTTGCAAGGTTTGGCCCACTTCATCATTACCACTAAAAGATACTTACATAAAATTGCACCAAGGAATAAATATATGAAACGACATATAAGACAATTGATGATTGATTCACTATGCATGATGAGTTCTACTGATTTAAGAGATGCAAAGCTCACCATATTGTTGGGCTGCATGCATCAGATTCCAATTTATCATCTTTCATCTGCCCAGTAGATGGAAATATAGAGTAATAAATAATAAAAATGAGAAAATCAACTTTAATAAATAAAGGAACAGCTGACTGGAAAACACACTAGCATGGGTATAGTGTAGGAAAAAAAACAATGCGTGGAAACAAGATAGTGGAAAGAGCTACGGGAAAAATGTTCAACAAATGTAGATCAATTTAGCAGAAATGCCTGATCTTAAGTTATAAATCTATTTTCATACAATTAATCAAATGCAGAATTGGGAAAAAGAAGCAATAAAATTTCTACATCTGCAGTCTATGCCAATTTTATAAATATCACATCCTACAAAAATCAGCAAAAAGCAACCCATCAAACTGATATATGATATCAAGAATAGCACACCACAGGCACTAAGGACTGCCGCGGATATAATTAAAGTGTGCTACTTGAAGCAGCAAAATAAGTTATGGGAAATAATGGTAATATTAGTGTAATAATGTGATTACGTATATTGGGTCAATAAGAGAATGGATCAAACCCATAACCGCAATAAGAGAAACCCAAATAAATACCAAATGAAATCCTAAATACCTCCAAAATGCAAAGCTGTGCAACATTGTTACGAAGGCCAAACTGTTGGAACTCTATGTCTTCTTGATGCAAAAGGGTAAATCTGCTTTCAAAATATGGCCTGGCCTGATTAAGCAAAGTGACAGAGAGGGAAAACAATAGCAATAAAGAAGCTAACATCATCCTAATCTAGATGCCCATACTTTTTGGGAGGAAAGAATATGATACATAAATAACATGAAAACGAGAACCGATATAAACTATGCACCAACATGAGCACGTTTTTAAGCTACTAAAATTCTGCAGAAATCAATTCCACCCATATTAACATATAGAATGATATTTACACTGCCCTTCTGCCAGTATTCATTGACCAAGAGTAGGCAATGGTAATTACCAGAGAGAGAAAATATTAGGCAATGTTATATACAGAAACAATGATTAGAATAAGCAAAAACGCAGCAACATTAATCACTTAAGGGTAATGGAAACCCACAATTTGTCTTTCCAGAATACAGCACAGCCATCAGATGCTTCCCCTGTGCGAGCCTGAAGATGATTAATAGCGCTAATCCAGGTGAGCTAATAAACTGATTATTTGGACCATATAAATCAATATTTTAAACAAAAACTGCCAAATAATACCTTGTAAACACCTTTAAAGCCATCATTTTGGAGAAGACCATCCAAGTTATTAAAGCGATCGACCTCCTGTGGCCATGAAGGAGGTAATGAGAATAAAGTCCTTGATACACAAGAATCAATCCTATTCTATTATGCATCAACAATAACAAAGATCTTGATATGTACAATAGGGAAGAAAAGTCAACTATACTGTTAATTCCATTTTCAACTTTTCTAAGCTTCTTGTGGATAATCAGATGTTGAAATTGTAACATACTAACATATGCTGCATGCCGAGCATAACATACGTTCATGATAAACTACCTGGAAACATAGTATGCTAGCATTATAGTTATAAACCTCCTCACGTATAAGTAATTTCCTCCGTTCCCACTCCAAACAACGGCGTGGAATATTAGAATACAAATCCGGATGCTTTAACGCATTTTCAACACCGAGGATATTGTACGACACAACCACAATTTTATCTGCAAGAAAAGTAAATGGTTGAGAAGAAAGATCACCAGGCCAACATAAAATAGTCCCACTACCCGATACTATCTCATCATTACATTGCTTAGCCACACATCCTCTCGTTTTATCTTAAAATGTAAATCACACTCCACTATTTACATGAACATTAAACCAGATGCAACGTTTAAGAGGGATCAGAATTCACGCACGCATCCTCCAATTTTTTTCCTTCCAAAAAGTTATGTTAATTCCTTACCCTTGTGGTTAAAATGATCTTTGGAAGAAAAAACCCATCTCCGAGAAGACACATTGTCACTGGATTTTCTTGCCAATTTCTTCCTGCGAACTCGAGATGAAGAACGGAAGGCTTCAAATTTATTAGAAGTGTGCAGGCTCCAATTATGCCTAGGGTTTCGGGTTGCAGGCTCCGACTTGGGGAACAAACTCCGCTTCTTCATGTGAGTGCTAGGAGTTTCCAATTGGTAAGACATCCTCCGCTTCGGCAATTGATTGACGCTTGAAGTTTCCTGTTTTGGTCTTCCGCGATTGGAGTTCGTCATCCGGCCAGTGTCTTGGGATAATAACTCCGAATTAGGATAAGTGAACTTAGGAAGGACACTAGGTTCCTCAGTATGAATTCCTTGGATTCAAAGCCAACGGTACTGCAGTGCTTGTTTTTCTCGTTCAAAAGCCACTCTATCTTCAGGCCTCCCGATGAGCTCCACGGTGGATCGAACCGAAGTTCATAGTCACGATGAGCTCCCTACGTTGGTCAGGAGCCCACTACTAGGGTGAGGTCTTCGTTTTAATTTTAATTTTAATTTAAAAAGAATTAGAAGATACTATTTTTATAACAAAGAAAAATTTGCGTAGTGTGATATTTATGCGTATTTAAAAATAGTTAAAGGACACACTCTCTATCAAAATACCTCTCAAAGAGCAATGGAGCATTTTGCTTTGGGCTAAGAGATAATAAAACTGATTATTAATTAATTATGGAATAAAAAAAAGTAAAGGTATAAGTTTATCCAAAAGTTTTAACCCAAGATCAATATTATCTAGAAAGTTTTATCAGAGGCAATATTAAAATTGAGCAATCTTACTATATTTTGTTAAAAAATTGATGTTGACCGTAAACATTTTTAATAATATAAGATAATATTGTTCCATTTTAAAACTTTTAAGATAAAATTGATGATGAGCAAAAGCTTCCATAACAAATTTTTACCATAACCACAAAAAAGAATTTTGTTGATATTATGTTTGAGAAGCAAATTGAGTAATGGGATATCTAACCAAATGTTTTTGGATAAAAGTTTAATTTTATCTTAGAAGTTTTTGTTTGGGAGCTGTGGATATTTTTAAGTTTTTTGCTTAATATTACTCTAGAAGCGCTAAAAGATGAGTAATATTATCCCACTGTTACAAACCGTTAATTTTAATATCCACATGTCATCTAATTCCTCGACCTCATCATCTCACTCTCTCTGATCCCTTGACGCCTCCCCTTCTCTCACCTCTCCCACCGCCTCTCTGCCTCCTTTGCTGCCCCCATCCTATTTGGCCTCTCAAATGACTCATTCGTGCAAATCTCTCTTATCAATATGTACTCATTCTGTGGCGATCTGGTTTTTGCCTGCCAGGTATTTGATGGAATTCCACAGCCCGACTTGCCTTCTTGGAATTTTATCATCCATGCAAATGCCAAGGTGGGTATGATTGGTGTTGCAAGAAAACTGTATGATGAGATGCCTGAGAGGAATGTCATATCCTGGAGCTGTGTGATTAATGGGTATGTAAGTTGTGCAGAGTATAAAGTGGCACTTTCTTTATTTCATGACTTGCAGATGTCCGGAGAGGAGACGCAAAGAGTAGGTGGAGGGCGGATGTAGGTGCTGGAGTTGCTTCAAGTTCCTGATTCCTGGAGAAATCTCGCCAGCATAAATGGGGGTGGGGGAGGAAGGGGAAGAATGTGGGATATGTTGATGAGTTGGCAAGGGTCAAAAGACCACATGGCTTCCAAACAGTCAATTTTGGTCAAAAAGTAAGACTTTAATAGTCAACATGAGTATATGTTAAATAAAGGTGATATTGCTCCTATTTTGATGCTCTTAGGTAATATTGAGCGATAAAAAATTTCGGGAGTAAAATTGAACATTATCCCAATATTTTTTTTTAAATATAAGCAAGCCATGCCTCACTCCAATGATATTTTTTCACGCGACCATAAGCCCAACTACCTAAAACGGCACCAAATATTTTTTAACATTTGGGAAGTAACATTGTTGCATTGTGGTATGGTTTATGATACCCTTACCATCTATTACTCTTTGTATGTTTAAGATTAAAGCTGCCTTATAAACCTAAATGTAGTATTGGAGGCAATCTTGTCAAAGTTATTATCAAATACTAAACATATGTACATATCTTAATTTAAATTTTGATTCATCACATCATGAGATAGTAATTCCTTTAACTTGATTCAATCTTATCAATGCATATTAGACTTTAAAATGCAAAGAAGATTGACAAGTGAAGCATCTTATTTTTTGTTTGGACCTCTCTACAATGCTCGTGCTTGTATATCTTCACGACTCTCTCTGCTGCATCTTCATCTGTGTTGTTTCCCCATTCCTTAGGGTGGTTGCCTCGGGAAGGGCGGACCCAACATTGCTTCTCTGGTTTTTCATGTTAAACAGCAGCACGTTTGAAATGTTATTCAAAGCGTTAAAAAGCATTAAATCTTATAGATTATCAAGTAGTACAATGTGATTTAAAAGCTTTAAAAATGGTGCAATGTTATCTATTTTAACCATTAGTTGGCCCAAAAAAATTATGAAAACAATCCTTATGACAATTCCTTATGACAAGGCAGATGAAAGTTTAAAAACTCATTTATGAAAATGTTTATATTTAGTATTCGATCGAAGTACTATTTTAATTGGGAACTAATGATCAAAATGGCATGTCTCAAAAAGGGACAACATTGGATCATTCTGGGGGGAAAAATATTTTAAGGACAAAAATGTCCTTTAATACACGGCGTTTGTGCATGGCATATATCGTTGCGAGTAAAGAGAAATTATGATATTGATTCTTGTTTCATAGAGGTGTGTCATCTAATATATGATTTACAGCTAAAAATTGTTGTCATAAATCTCAATAAATGTTAACTACATTTAAATTAATATGCATATTCCACCATATTATCATTTAAATTGGACTTTCCCTTAATTATGTATTAGTGTATTTGAGGAAAGGGCGATGCAAACGTAGAGTATTGGCCCACAATAGAATTGAATATGAGATCATTGATTAAGTTGAAATAACCCCTTGCTGGTTTATTCAAGTGCTTGGTGATAAAGAAATACAACTTTGCGTGGAGTTTATATAACATGCTTACAGTCTTTTACCTCTTTTACCTGCTGTTTTTTTTATTTAAATTCAAACATATTCTCTATATGCAAGTTTGTAATTGTAAAAAAAGAAAAAAAAAACAGACTAAATATTGTATAACCTACCAATAAAAATTGGGAATTAGTTAGAGTATTCATCACAAGTGATAAGCTCCCTCAACCTATTAGATATTGATTATCCAGATCTGATTTAGATAATTCAGATCTGATTTTTTATTTTTATGAAAAACTTATTTTAATGGATATAAAATATAAAATAAAATTAATATCTTAATTATGTTATTTTCAAATTAGATATTGTATAACCTACCGAAAAAAATTGAGAATTGGTTAGGGCACTTATCATAAGTGATAAGCTTCTCCAATGTATTAGATATTAATTATCCAGATCTGATTTTTTATTTTTTATGAAAAATCTTATTTTAATGGATATAAAATCTAAAATAAAATTAATATCTATGTTATTTTCAAATTAATAAAAAAATTGCTAGTTTTAAAAAAATAAAAAATTAGATTTGGACAGTTCAAAATCAAGTTTAAATGGTCCATATTTAATGGGTTGGAGAGGTCATCACTTTGATTAACACCCTAACTAGATTTATAAAATTGGAATGTGTAGATGTTGGATAGATTATCGTCTAACCTATATCAAACCAACAAAAATTGTACCATTAGTGTAGGCCTACAAATCAAAATTGAAAATGTTCAATTTCAAAACGAATGATTCATTCATCGAAAATCAATGTCCTCTGGTCATTTTCAAAATGGGGAATTACTATGAAATTCTAATAAAAGAATTTAAGTACTAAAAAGCCTCAATAACAAGTCACCGGTTTATCAATTCATACTCTCTATTTAGTATCAAACTTGCAGGTGATTGTATTCCTCCTTTCCAAAGCGGGGGTTTTGTCCACAATGAACTCCAGTCTATTCTTTACTATCTTATTAGACCCTTATCCAATCTAGCAAATGAAAATTATACAGTTAATATCCATGAATGTTCAAATTAGAAAATCAGTCTAGTATGTGTGTATGATTGCCAAAGCGGGGTTTGTTTGTCTGTCCTTCATAAACTATATGTGAAACCGGTAATGTGACTGGTTTAAATTCTTTAAGTGCTGGTTCTATTATATTCTATCTCATCTTAAATGACTGGTAGGTTGCTAGCAATTACTCACTACCAGAATCCACATTCCTGCATGCTAAAATCATCACTCATCGTCTTTTCAAACCAGAAACATTTCTATCTACAACAACACAAGCTTTCAAAAAATCCTACAGCATAATATCCATGTGCATATCTACCTACCCAGTTTCCCCCAAACTTACTCATCACACCAAATAAGAACAATCGTCACCCACTCACCTTGATCTCTTTCTTCCTTCACATTGTCGTCAAAACAGACAGACATGAGGAGGAGCCATGTCCAGTTCTTCTTGGGCCTCGCGCTCTTCAGCATTCTCTGCCTTGTCCAAACCAAATCCATCATCGAACCCTGCTCCTCCTCAACCTCCTGCTTCTCACTTCTCTCCTTCGTCGTCCCCTGGGACTCTAAGCTCTCTGAAATCGCCTCGCGCTTCCAGGTCAATGTCTCCGACATCCTCGCCGCCAACTCAGTCTGGCCGGTATCGCAGAAACTCTCCGATCAGATAATCAGATCCAAGTCGATCGTGAAGATCCCCATGTCGTGCCCTTGCGTCGACGGAATCCGGAGATCTATGTCCACAGTTTACACCGTGCTAGCATCGGACACGCTGGAGGTCATATCGGAGGGATTCGGCGGGCTGGTGAGCGGCGA
>QFDD01010667.1:0-11237 GCA_006871305.1 Vachellia collinsii
AATAGGTGGGTCTTTTTATATTTGCAAGATAGAAGAAGTTACGTTTACTCCCCAAGATTGCATATTAAACACAAATATCAATTGTATGTAATTGAATTTTAAATATGCATATTCCTTGATGAGAGTTTCATCGGTTGATTTAAATTCTCTCACTATTTTATGCATTCATACAATAATTTATTCATCCATATGTGTCAACTTAAATACAAATTTTCAGCATTCTTGCAATTAAATAATTGCAAAATTTAATAACAATTTCACTAATTGGAAATCATGCAAAACTAAATTTTGCAATCAAATAAGAATATTCGACAAATTTGATGAATTAAATTATGCATGGGAAAAGCATAATTAAATTCAACAATTGAGCTCAAAACAATTTAATCGAATCCTTACTTTATGGCAATTAATAAAATTACCAAGAAATTAAATTATAAAGATGGAGCTAAAACAACTTTATTTAACTTAAAGCATTTTCAGAAATATTCTACAAATGACCTACATGAAAAACAACTTAATTGAGCTCAACCAAAAATTCTCAAAATTAATTCAATAATTAAATGGTTCATCACAAATAAGTGTCCATGAATAAAACAAATAGAGCCCAAATGCATAGCACAAAATCAAACAAAGCTCAAATAGGCAAGTAATTTATTTATTTATTTTTTTCAAATCGTTTGGCTCAAATGTTTTTGGAATTGAATGTTCCATCAATAAGGACTAAACTAAATAGAGCCCAAAGAATTAGCTTAGAACAAAAATGAGCCTAAATAATAATTAAAAATAATATTTTTTTGTAAAAAAAATCCACAATGGACCCAATGCAAAAATTTTTTTCCTAAATTTCTGGACGAAAATATATCTATAAGTCTAGTCACAAGTGGCTCAAAAATAAGAATAAGAGTCCAAAACATTTTTTCTGGGAAAAGGGCCCAAAAGATTTAAATCAGTGGCAAAAAAAAGTGACCCAATTACTGGCCCAGATGCACTGGCTCAGATGCATTGACCTTTTTCTTGAATTGAAAGGCCCAAAAAACAGTTTCAGGAAAAAAGGGCATATTGTGGTTTTTTATTTCTTTCTTTTTTTTAATTTTATAGGCCCAAATTTGTTGCTCAAACGAGGCTTCATAATTTTTTTTAAATAAGCGCAGCCCAATGGCATGATTTCAGAAAAAGGGCCTAAAACATTTTGTTTTTTATTCCGACGACCATGGCATCATTTTCTGGATCACAATTTTTTTTTTTGTGGGAAAAACTTTTCAGATTTTTCACCATGAATTATTCCAGATTTACGAAAAACCATATATACAAAAAAAAAATGATTGAACACACATGCACATACATACAGGAATTTTTATAGTTAGATTTTACACTAAGGAAAGCGCAGATTCCAACAAACATATATATACAATGATTTCACTGGTTGTTCAACTGTGTTTTCTGTGAGATTTTTCATAGAACATGCAGGGAAAAGATTGGGCAAAATTTTTTATGAAAAATTTTGATAAAGAAAACATGCGCGAGCGCATGTTCACAGATACACACAAAGAAGACAATATTGATGATCTTGCGCATGCAGAGATTTATACACACGCAGTGAAAGGGATATAAGAATTCCTTAATATTGGAAAAAAGGCACACCTTACTACAGAATTCACTCATATTAGAGTTCAGCGTTGTTAGAGCTTCGTACTGATAATGTGTTATGAATATAAAAGAAAGAAGATAGAAAATAAGAGAAAAGTAAGGAGCAATGGGAAAATAATTTCTCTTTATTATCTCTAGAGTATGCCTCATATTTATGAGCATGAATTACAGTATCAAGATAAATCAATATCAGATATTACATAAGATATTAAAAGGATACATAATCGGGGATAATGAAACATATCGACATCTGCGTAATAATATTTATAACAAAACAGACTATTTTTTTATTGTCTTTCATTTTTTTTAAAGATATTTGCATTAATTACCTACAATACAATTTCCGCTTACATTCCTCCGGTGCGCCTCCGCCGATCTATTCATTAATGTAAAGCTCGTAAACTCAGAGAGCTAAAAACCCCAGTTGTCTTCTGCGTAAACCCCGATCTCCGATTTCTCAGTTGGAGTAACTGACCTCTAAGCATTCTACCATCGGGAGAAAGAATCTTAAGAAGAAAGGTAAAAGTTTCTCAATAAATCATGATCCTTTCTTTTGCGGCGAATCAAGAAAGCGCCGGAAAGTTGATGACGACGCCAACGGTGACATAGAAAGCGACGAAGAGGACTATGACTTCTTTGGTGCCGACGAGGAAGAGGAATCTCATGGGGTTGAAACTGAAGAGGAAGGAGAAACTGAGGGTGAAGCAAGGAAGAGAATTGCAGAAGCTCATTTGAGAGTTCTTCGTGGTATTGCTAGGAGAGAGAAGGAAGAGAGAGAAGAAGATGATGATGAAGAAGAAAGGGAAGGCCAAAAAGACTCCCTCATAGCCCAGAAGCTGATACAGAAGAATCAAGAAGAGAGCTTTCGGGTTCGGAGAGCATTTGCTTCCAGGTGACTAATCTATTATCAGGGGGGAAAAGAGTAACGCGGTAGAAATATAATATTCCTTCTATATCACCTTTCTTTTTAAGTAAAATTACATATAGATACCATTTAGTGCCTGATTGTAGTTGCTTCCTACCTATCAAAATAGAAAATAAAATAATTATTAATTAGTCTTCTCAATTTGACTTATTACTGAAGGTTTTCCTAAAATTTCTATTAAAAAAATAGTTTTCAGAAAAACTTTTGCAAAAACATACGGCATAGATGGTCAATTTTTAATTTTAACTCAGATTTGCATGAGGACTTGTGTATGTTCTAACTCAGAATTTATTAGAAGCCCTCTTCCGATATTCGATGTTGACAAGTCAAATTTAAAAACTTACATCTTATTCCCTGTATTTTTTCACAAATTTAAATCTTATCTGTTAACTCCCCTTTTTCACCTACCTTGGTTGCTATGGTTTCCACCAGGTGATTCAGAGCGTGATGGTAATTAATTAGAGAGGAAAAGAACACGCAATGCATTTTTACATGTTTGCATTATTGCATTAACGTAGAGGGACTTATTTCTGTCTATGATACTTACATATATAGTTTATTTATGATGAATTTAACATAGGGTGAAAAGAGGAGGAACAAGTGGAGAATTTCGGCGGTTAGTGAAGCATAGACAGTCTGTTAATGTTGTGGCTTATCAGAGGATGACATGAAGGGCTTCTCAGCTTCAAAGGATGGGATTATCATGAACTGGGATGTCAATTGTGGGAAAAGTGAAAAGTATCTATAGCCAAGTGACGAAGTATTAAGGTCTCATGGGATGAAACAACCACAGGGTCGGCCAAAAAGCCACAGTAAACAGGTTTTAGCTTTGGCTGTGAGCTCCGATGGTCGGTATCTGGCTACTGGCGGCCTCGACCGCCATGTTCATCTTTGGGATACGCGTACCAGAGAGCATGTTCAGGTAGGCACACTTTGCTCTCTTTCTAGATCATGATGTGATTATCATGTGCAGGTTTATGTATACACAAGCTAGCTGTTCGATCGCCTACAATTCGAGAATCATTAGCTCTTTCTGCAATGGAAGAATTCATTTATTGTTTCATATATATGTGGCTAGCTAGTTTCCACGGGCTTAATTTCAAGGAAAATTTCTAAATTGTAACTTGTGTTATAAATCCCATACCAGGGAGTCTATAATTTCAAAAGAGACTCTTCTTCTTAATAGAATAGTCTTTTAGATGGTATTTTCCCCTTTAAACTCTACTTATAACGTTAGCACATTTTTATGAGTCTCCCACAGCTTTCTCTTAAAAATTGTGCTCATTATAATTTGCTGAATGCCCAGTAAAATATGATTTTAAGCAAAATCATATCTCAATCTTACTTTTAAAGTGATTTGTATTGCTCAACAAAAAAACCTTAAGACAATATATATCATGAATTTTATATAACACACTTTTAGCTTTATTTCCTTTTTCCATCAGTTAGCTCCTTGCTTATCTAGCACATGAACTTTTTTCATTGTTAATTTCTGTGCTTATAACTCTCATTTACTCCATTATTATTTTGGGAATATTTAGACAAAATTTTGAGAATTTTTTTTTATTAAAAAAGAATAGTTCAATTACTCCATTATTATTATTTTTTTTGTTAATAAAATCTTTGAACCCTTAAGTTCATTATTATTTTGGTTTTAGTTTCTTAAATTAAAAACTAGTGGTTTCAGTCCCGAATGTTTCATTTTATTTAAAACATTAATTCCCAATCTAACAAAACTATGGATCATTTTATTCTTTAAAGGATTAAAACCACTTATTTTAAATTTAATTGATCAAAATCAAAATGAGGACAAACTTGAGGATCAAAGATTAATGTATTAACCCTATTTTATTTATTTGGCAGAAATGACTCCACAATTTTGCTGTCATGTGTTTGGATTAGCTTTTTTTAAAATAATTTTACGTAATTCGAGGTAAGTATGTGAAATGAGTTTTATCTATATTTATGTGAAAGTATTTTTTAAATTGATTATGAGTGTTTGATGCAATCCAAGGTAAATGATTTTATAAAAAATGATTTTGAACGTTTAAATGCTGTTATTATTATTTTAATTGAATTTCAAATTTTCACTTTATATAAAAACATATTCATACTATCATTTTTTAATAATAAACTTAAAATAGTGCAATAAATTACTATTATTGTTATTATTATTATTATTATTATTATTATTATTATTTGGTGAGCTCAATGTGGGTTTGTTTTTTTTTTTTTTGTACAAGAAATTTTTAGATAAGTAGGTTTTGGAAATTCACCAAAGTCATGGCATACCTTCAGTGAGCACTTGCAAAAGTAAATTTTAATTCACCATTCAATAAGAAAGCCTATCAAACTCAGCCCTTGGATAAGATGGACTTACAAAATTAAAGGCCTTTATATAAAATTGAACCTTACAGCCCACTTTTTTTTATTATTATTATAACATTTTTATGAGTCTCCCACAACTTTGTCTTAAAAATTGTGCTCTTTATAATTTGCTGAATGCCTAGTAAAATATGCTTTTAAGGAAAATGATATGTCAATCTTACTTTTAAAATGATTTGTATTGCTCAACAAAAAAACCTTAAGACAATACATATCATCAATTTTAAATAGCACACTCTTAGCTTATTATTTCCCTTTTCAGTTAGCTCCTTGCTCTAGGACATGAACTTTTTTCATTGTTAATTTCTGTGTTAATATCTCTCATTTATATTAATTTGCCTCAATTTGACAGGCTTTTCCAAGCCATAAGGACCGCGTTTCATGTCTAAGCTTTGGGCAAGAACTTCAGAACTATTTTCTGGTTCATTTGATCGAAAAGTTAAGATATGAAATGTTGAAGACAGAACTTATATGGAAGATTTGCTTGGCCACCAAAGTGATTTACTCACTATTGATTGCTTAAGAAAAGAAAGGCCCCTAACGGCCGGGTTTGATCGTACCATGCGGTTGTTTAAGGTAATTAATTAGCTTCTCTAATATAAGACTTAACTGAAAGTTGGATTTGGATTCAAATATCCTTTTTATCTCCTATATTTATCATTTTAATTCCTAACGTATACTTTGATTCAAAGCCTTTAACCTTGAAAGCAAGTTTTATGTATCGTTAATTTTCAGAAGTACGGTAGTGCTGTTTAACATTGGTTAATTATATGGATTGTTTGTTAGGTCCATGAAGAGTCACAACTACGTTTTCTTTCTTCGTCATCGTCCATATAATACTGCTGCTTTGTCAACAATGACGAGTTCTTGTCTGGTTCGGCTGATGGAAGCATGGAGCTTTGGAGCATAATGCGAAAGAAGCCTCTCTACATTGTCAGAAATGCTCACGCTGTACTCTCAAAAGATAATGGAACTATCTCAGATGGTAACTTCCATAGCATCTATCTTCTCCTGTTTCACTGAAAGTTTGGAATGTGTCACACTATTCAATTCATGATTTATAAATAGGACATATATGTGTATATATATACATATTGACATGGTATTAAAACATAACGCTGTTTGGCATATCAGACATTGAATCAGACTCTTAGTCAGTCAGGGTCTAAAGTTTTAGAATGGATTGACCATTTTTTATTTTATATATATATATATATATCTATATGTATTTTCTCATCTATATTAAAATGACATCATTTTGAGTTCAAAAAAATTAGCAGTCTATTATATTTTTACTTTAGAAACTTTGATTTGTTGGATTATGTGTGATTGTTACATGTATGTTTTATATATACTTGTCGGTCAATATTTTTCATTCAAATATTATTTTAATTATAATCATTGTGATATTTGGTTGACCTTGGTTTGAACGAGTGATCTTTCTCAACCGGTTCAGTTAACGGGTCTGGTTATACCATATTGTCATGCTTTCAGCTTTATTTTTGAACTGAAAGTGAGTTTGTAGCTTTTTTTATTACAAAGTCTTCATTTAATTAGTAAATTGAAGTTATAGCATTGTTTCCAATCTGCAGAAATTGGTGCATTGAATTGTTCATCAGCTTCTTCATGGGTTGGTGCAGTGAGTGTTTGTAGGAACAGTGACCTTGCGGCATTGGGTGCTGCTAATGGCTCTGTTCGATTATGGGCCATTGATGATCAAACTGACAGAAGAGCTATTAAACCTCTTTATGGTGTCCCATTGGTAAGCAAATATAAAATAATATATTCTATATGTTTAGATGTTGAATAATGTGAATATCTTTCTTTCTTCCTTTTTTCGTAAAGAATCACTAAACAATAAAATCAGATACAGATTTTGATGAGTTTTGATATGCAATTGGAAAACTTCCCTAATGTTATGTTATTAATTAATAAATTCCTGTTGCAATATTGTACATTTTGGTTTTGTGAATTCATTCGCTTTTGCAAAATCAGCAGAATTCCTGGTTGCTGGGGTAGGGCAGGTGAAGTTTTAAACTTTTCTCACGTTTCATTCTTATTAAAAAAATATATCGCAAATTACTTAAACTATAATTTTGTTACTGCTTTATTTTGTGCATATCTCTATATATACTTAAACTATATTATAAGTGGTTTTAAAATATTAAAACCACTTATTTTAAATTTAATGGATCAAAATCAAAATGAGGATAAACTTGAGGACAAAAAGTTAACGTATTAACCCTATTTTAGATTTGGCCTATGTTAATTTGTTGTAATATCCGTATTTTCTGTAACTAAAATAAAAGCCAAACAAGTAATTGTATGTTGAAGCAGGGCCCATAGAACACAAGAAAAAGAAAATAAAGGGATAAAAGAGCTAAGCCAAGAAATGGTAGAAAAGTTAAGGACCAAAATGTTATTTTAGAAATTTAAAAACCTAAGAGTAATTTAAAAATGGGACTAAGGTGAGAATTTCATAATTGAAAGTTCAATGGTATTTCATAATTTAAAACCCATTCGCCATTTAGAAAATTTAATGGTATTTTGGTAAATAAGTGAAAGTTTAACAGTATTTTGGTTAAGTTTGACCAAAATATCAGAAAAATTATGAGGACACCATCAGATAGAGAAAAATTCACTTATTAGTAATTGAGGCATAATTTAAGTTAAAATGACCAAAATAACCTTCATGGGAATTTTAAAGGTCATTTAATTTTTAGTTGTTTAATAAATAATTAGCAAAAAATAATTATTTAAAATACCTAGAGGCCTCAGATATATGATCTCAGAGTAGGGAAAAATAGCATGGAAATTTTAGTAATTTATAAAATTGTTTCTAAGAGAAAACTAAAAGCAGTTTCCCCAATCGGAAAGAAACGAGTTGGAAAAACTTTGAATTAGGATTTTCTTTAAAAATTAATTAAAGACATTTCAGAAAGCAATTTGGGGAGAGAAAAATCATGGGAGTATCATCTGAATTTAGGAAGTTTTTAATGATCCTAAAACATTGAAGTGATCAGGAAATGATCGAAAAGCATTTTCAGGCCATAAAGCTACTTTATGGAAACTTAAAGATTTTAAAAAGGAGAAGGAAAGGACTATGTTTTGCCACTTGTAAGAGCCATATTTCAAGGTTAAAAGGAGAGGTAAAATATCTCAATCAAGTGGTAGAATATATCAGAACAAAGTTATTTTATTAGTCCAAGTGGGACCTGCTTTAATTAATATGCATGTCACCTCCTTTATTAAATCCTTGAAGGCGTTAATTCACTTCATTCCGGCACCTAAGTCGGCCAAAATTCAGAGCAAAGGAGAGAGAGGAATGGCGTGCTTGCAAAGGAGCAAGAGGAGGAAAAATCACTCACAAAATCTAAGGTAAGTGGGTGTTTCATGCAAAGCTCTTCATCTTCTTCATCTATAAGCTCTCCTCTTCAATCCTATAGTTATATTTTTGTGTTTGGTGATGGAAAATGGCTGCTGGAAAATTTGATTCTTGAGAGAGAAAAGTGAGAAAGATAGGGATTTAGAAGAATCTATTGGTAGGGTTTTGTTACATGCATGCTAGGGAGTTGATTGGTGTGTGTTTTGCATGGGTTGATGATATATATGAATTTTTGGAATCTTCAAACCCTAGGGGGCATGCTGTCCTGTTTCTGATGAGCAAGGGAAGTGATGTTTTTGAGCTCATAATGCATGAGAAGTATTTAAGAAATAAGAATATGCACCTACATGCAAAAGAAGTTGAAAAATCATATTTTTACCATTTAGGGAAAATTTCGTCCAGACTTGTACTATAGAGAAGGGATGAGTTTTTGATGATTTTAATGCTTCCATTGGATTTAAAATACAAAATTGTGTAGGGTAGAAGTGAGAGAACGATTTTGGAGGTTTTAGAATCAAGTGCAACAAGTTTAAGGGGTTTTAGGACCCTTAATGTTCAACAAGAGTTTTGAAGAGTTTTAGAATGTTTGAAGTCTTGGTAATGACTTAATATTGATCCCCATTGAATTATATTATATGTAGGAAGTCCAATTACTAAGGGGAGAATTTGAAAAGCAAGAGGGAAGTGCAAAATTACAAGGCAAAGTTAAGGAAGCAAGGTAGCAAAAGCCACTAACCCTACACTAATGTTAGCATTGATGATTGTTTATGATTTGTGCTTTATTGTATGGTAATTTGATGATATTTGAATGTGTGATAGTATTCTTTAACATGCCATGGTTATATGAAACATGTTTGAAAACATGAGTATCACATGTTCATGCATCACTAGCCAAATAATAAATGATGATCATGCATTTTGGTGAGTGTGTTGATGTTTTTGCTATGGGGATTTCTATGAAGTCTCACTCTCCCAAAATAACATTCTCTAGATTCAAGTGTAAGCAAGGGCAAAGGCAAAATAGTGGATAAGTAAGGGAAGCTTTATGAGGTCAAAAGTGATGACAAATTGTTCTTTCATATCTAATGTTTTTATGTGTATTTTGGGATTAATGTAAAGTAAACCTTCACATATTTTACTATATGGATACTTGGATAATCTTGTGTATATATATGCTGAGTTCGTTAAGGAATTATGTGGAATGGAATCATTGCCAAGTTAAAAAGATATAAAAGGGTTCAACACCCTTGCCAAGACCTTAATTTTAAGTTGCTGGGAAAAATAGTAAATAAAATCCAAATAATGTGAAATTTTCTAGAAAAATATTTCATATGGTAAGCTTCAAAATGAGACCAAGTTCATTGGATTTGGACATTTGTTCGAAAATTTATGGTCTCCCAAAGTTAGGAGAAAAACCTGAAAAAATGAAAAATTACGAGATGAATAGTACAATTTCACGTATTAAACTGTATTAATTGGGTAAGAAATTGGATAAATTGATATTTTTCCCTGTAGATAATTTTATAAGCTTCATTTAGAGACTTGAACCACTCAATTTCGATTTTTCTAGAATTAGTTATGAATTTTTAAAGTTGGCTCAAAAATATGAATTTTTACCAAATGAATAGTGACTTTTGGCTAATTTTGAAATTTCATTTATTGGTTCAACTTCAAGTTTGGTAAGCATTAAAAAAGTTCAATAATAGTCTCTAATGAAGTTAAAGTGTGACAAATGAGGTGTCACATTTGCATCTTGTTTGAATTTTTGAACGTTTAAATACTATTATTATTTTAATTGAATTTCAAATTTTCACTTTATATAAAAACATATTCATAATATCTTTTTGTTAATAATAAACTAGAAATAGTGCAATAAATTATTATTATTATTATTATTATTATTTGGTGAGCTCAATGTGGGTTTTTTTTGGTACAAGAAATTTTTAAATGAGTGAGCTTCGGAGATTCACCAAAGTCATGGCATAGCTCTAGTAAGCACTTACAAAAGGTAAATGTGCATTTATTTTTGCTAAAGCACTGGTAACTTTCCAATTGAGTTAATCATATTTAAAACACTATTAGGTATTAAATATCATCGTATCTTTCAATGGCGTTATAAATTTTGATTCACCACGCGATTAGCTACATTTGTTTAGTAAAAGTGGGTTTAGTTTAATGAGAAAACCTATCGAACTCAGCCTTTGTAAAAGATAGGCTTACAAAATTTGAGCCCTTCATGTAAAGTTGAACCTTACAGCCCACTTTTGCGACCTGTAAAACAAAGTTGGGTTTTGTGAAAGTTGAACCTTACAAGTTAAACCAAAATTGATAGCTATTTCTGGTTTGAGTTTAATTTCTTAGTTGCTTGTACTATATATTTCGCTCATGGCAGATTTTTTATTGTACTGTATGATATTATTACTTATACTTGAAACTCTGTTCCTCCTGGATCTCAATCTCATAATGCTCAAAATTTACTTGCATTATTAACAAGTCCAATCGAAAGAGAATAGTACTTTTCCATTTTATTTATTTTGTATTTTTTTCAATTTGATTGACATAGTTCCCATGAAAATTAATTTTGAAATAAAAAAGTTTGTGTTATAATCATTTTGACATCGTTTTATTAGATAATGGGTGGAGGAGATGTTCCTTAATTATAAGCCATTAGTTACATACAATATCAATAAGTAATAACAAACTTTTATAAAGAAAGTTTAGAGAGAGATAGATTTTAGTTATTTAAATTATTCTAACAGAACTCAATGATTAAAAGATAGTAATAAATTTGCTCCCTTCTCTCTCTTCACTAGGAAATGGAAAAAAGAAGGGAATAACACCTCACACCTCCCACACACTCTCCCAACACACACACTCACATTTTTATTTTATTTT
>QFDD01010669.1:0-11625 GCA_006871305.1 Vachellia collinsii
TTCTGCTTAGGGACTAACCATTTTGCATGCAACAAGGTTAAGTCGCATGATGCCAACAAATTATTGAAAGGTTTTTCCCCTTGCAAAGGTTTTTGATCAAAAACCTAATATTTTCTATTTAATGACATTTGGGTGTGTGGTATATGTGCCTGTAAAACTATAACACACCAAATGGGTCTTCAAAGTAGAATGTTAATATATGCTGGTTATGAATTTTATGACACAATTTGTCAAGTGTCATTTGATAAATTACTTTTCCCAGCATCAGGGGGAGAAAATAAGCAGTTGGGTAAAGAGATTAGTTGGAATGAATTATCATTGGCTCACTTTTGATCCTCATACTAAAATAATGTGCACTGGAAATTCAAAAGATAATTCATTCACAGAATTTAACTAATTAAATGCCCGAAGCATTTATCAATCTAGAGAAAGTGATAAAGTCACATATCCCAGCTACTAATGCTCCAATATGAATCAATGTCCCTGAAGGACAATCTATTATGAAAGAATATAAAGCATGCTTGAAGCGTAAAAAGCCCATCAGTTTAAAAGATAAAAATCCTCGAAAAAGAAAAAGGAGCTAAGAATATAGATGGTCAAGTTGAGGATGATGAAAAATACTTGATTGCTCCAGAAGAGCTAACTCCTGAAGGGTTATTTTCTCCAGAAGAGAATGTTGTAGTCCCAAAAGAGACTCAGGTACCTGACACATTTGAAAATAATGAGATCTCAATATGTGATGAAATCCGATGGGAACAAAATGAAGTCAACGTTGACGACATCTTTGCTTATAAAATAGCATATGATGTAATGAATAATGATGAGGATCATGAGTCAATATCCATTGTTGAGTGCCAATAAACAATGATTGGCCATATAGATGTAAAACATTAATGCATAATTACTGTCATTGAAAAACGAAAAGTTTTAAGGCTTGTAGTCCTTACACTTATATATGTAAAGCGAGTTAAATGCAAAATGGGTCTTTGTATGAAAGAGAAATGAAAAGGGCAAAATGATAAGATATATGGCACGTCTTATGACCTAATGCCTTTTACAAAGATTTGGTATATGTTGTGAAGAAATGTATCCACTAGTAGTGGATTTGAATACTTTTCATTATTTAATTAGCTAGTAATAAATAAAGTGTTTGACTTGCCACTCATAGATGTCATCCAATCATGATTGCACATCTAATGGTATACTTGACAGTAATATTTATGTGAAAGTCCCTGAAGGACTCAATATGCCAGAAGCATTAAATGCAAGTTCTTGAGAACAGTATTTAATTCAGTTAAACAAGTCTTTGTATGATTTTATGAAAATATGTTTACCATAATTGTTACCTATATTGACGATATCGATATCATTAGAACTCCTGAAGAGTTATAAAAGGCAAATGATTGTCTGCATAAAGATTTTTGAAATGAGTGTCATATAGCAATTTTCATAGATAAATCCATTATGAACTCAAATGATCGTGAGATCTCTGCAAGTTGATAAAAACCCTTTTATACATTGAGGAAATAACGAAAAAAGAGATGAAGAACTATTTGGTCTGGTAGTACCATAATTAAGTGCTATTATGGCACTAATGTATCTTGCTAATTTCACACGCCCCGACATATCATTTGTCGTTAATCTCTTAGCAAGATATAGTTCTTCAACATCACTAATACATTAAAATAGAGGAAAATGTATTCTTCAAAGTACTATGGATATGGGGTTATTCTACTCAGATATATCTAAGTATGAACTAATTGTTTATACATATATTGTTTATTACACTTGTTTATATATGCAGGTATAGCTATATCAAGGGTTATAGAGTAAAACTTATTTCCCTAAAGTTTCTCTTCACTTATAACTCTTGAAAAGGAGTTGAAATTATTATCCTACAGGTCTATAAATCTGTTTCAGTGAAAATTTAGCAGGTTTGTTCACCCAGTCACTTCATGCTTCAAACATCTGACTTTACAAACTCAGAGATATTGAGTAATGTTGTTAAGAGGGGGAGACGATACACGCTGTACTCTTTTTTCCTTATCTAGGTTTTGTCCCACTGGGTTTTCCTAGAAAGGTTTTTAATGAGGCAGCATTAGAATGTGTATCTATAAACGTTGTACTCTTTTTCCCTTGTCTAGGTTTTGTCCCACTGGGTTTTCCTAGAAAGGTTTTTAATGAGGCATACGTTTAATGATGGACATCCAAGGGGGAGTGTTATGAATATTATTATGTGGATGTCCATGTCAATAAGGTGTGGATGTTCAATAGAAATTAAGTTGTGGGATCCAGGGTAAACAAAATGTAACAACCGCATAGTGTAACAACCGTGTAACAACCGTACGTGGGACCCGCATAGTGTAACAACCATACAATTTTCCATTCGTGGGACCCACATGATGGTTATATATACATGCACACTGAAATGAAATGTTACACCTCTCTCACTCTCAATTTCCTCTTCCTCTTCTCTCTCTTCTTTGTGCATCTTCTCTCTCTCTCTCTACTTGCTCTTTCTTCACTTCTTCTTGCCTCTTGTTCTCTCATCTCTTTTATCAATTTATAACAATAGGCTTTGTTTTGTATTTATTCTTTGCTTCATTTTTTCTTTCACATTCAATGGGATGCCAGGGACAGTATATATTGAACTGAGAAGATTTTGTGATAACTTTAACCTTTGTAATGACTATGTGTAAATGTTTCTCTATTTTCATTGGAAGGAAGAATGCAAGATAAAAATTTGTTCAAATTTTTGCATCTTACTTTGTATTGTGAGGTTCATATAGTTGAATGATCGATTAAGTTTAGCTTCATTTGGCTCACTTCTTTTAGGTGGAAGAACAAGTTTCAAAAGGCTTTGATCTTCATCAAGATAGTTATGGAGTAGTAGTGGATGCCTCTTGCTTTGTGATTGATTCTCTAATGCTTAAGGTTTTTTTTTGTTGGAGGTTAAAAAGTATTACTGTTGGAAGAAGAGTGTAAAATTTTTTTAGGAATTATTATGTATAGTGAATTCTTAATAAAATATATGTTTTGGTCATTTGTTTGTTTCTAATTTTTAATATACTATAAGATTTATTAAAATTTATTTAATGATAAAAAATATGTAAATATTTTTTTGTATTTTTCGAATCCAAAAAAATGCCAATATTTATTTTTAAAAATATTTCACTTTTAGACTGCACGGATTCAAGTACAATCTAAAAAGTACTTATTTTCTAAACTTGTCTTATTCAAACCGCACCTATATATGATCTAAAAGGCATTTTTTGTGTTGTCTAAAAAGTACTTTTTACACTAACGATATTGAATCAGTTGATGAAATAAAATGTTTCATTAAGTACTATCATTGTCCCAACAATTTTGTTAGTATTTGGATTAGTTTTTTTTAAGTAATTATACATAATCCGAGATAAGTATGTTAAAAGAATTTTGTCTTCACTTTACTTAAAGTGTTTTTTCAATTGATTATGAATGTATTTCCCATGCACTCACTTAGTTGATGATTCTTAAATGTTCTTTGTAATGATGTTTAGGTAATATAGATGAAGAACGGGACTTGGGAAGATATTTGGGGGCATACATTACAAAGGAAAAAAAAATAGATATTAAGTGTCTGATTGGGTAGCTTTGAAAAATCACTTTTGTGCTTTAAAGTCATGGTTTTGGAAAAGAGTGGTCAGGTAGATCAAAAAGATTGTATAAACACTTTTTAATTGCAGACCATGGCTTTGGGTCCGTTTGAATAAGTTTTTGGAAGAAATAGCTTTTATCCAAAATACATTTTGAAAAATCACATTTATGTTTAAATAAACGTTGGGCAAGTGACTTTTTGTGAAAGGGAACATTTGTTTAAATAAACGTTGGAGAAGTAACTTTTAGTTGAAAATTGCTTAAAAACATGAAATTCATTAAATAATACATATATATTATTTAATATGTTGTGATAAAATCAAGAAAAAAATGAAATGATAAAAAAATGAAATAAAGAAAAATATATGTAATTTTTATAAAGGAATAAAGGAAAATATTTAAATAATACATATATATTATTTTATTAAAAAGCTTTGTCAAACACACCAATTGGACTGTGAATGTCTATTTGAGTTGTGAATGCATTTCAAAGACCCAAACGTTTTGCCAAACACTTTCAAATGAAGTCTAAAACCATGATTTTGAAAAAACTATTAGGGAAAATGATAGCAGAATCCTATGAAAGCAGTATAATATTAAAAAATTTCAATAATAAACCCTAAGTTCTTAGAACTTGTTTGATATTTTTTTTATTCCGTGGGACTTTGCTGTCATCTTTCCAAAATATTTTGTTCAACGTTTTTTTTTTCGCTTTTCTATATGGTGTTGAGTAATGATTGTGGTGAACATTTGCATCATAGATATTCAAGTGAGGCCGAAGCCCAAAAAGAAGGCCCATTAGTGATGTGGATAAGGTGTTTCTGTGGGACCCATCTTGTGGCCCCGTGAAATCAAATCCTGTGGCCAAGGGGAAGCCAACGCAACACACGTCAGATTTTCATTGACTTGAGTCATGCCAAAGGGGAATCTTACGTGGAAGGAAGCCAGTGGAAATGGAAATCTCGTGTGATATTTTTCAAAAGGGGAAATCAGCGCCTTCGCAGTCCCCGCCATACATTTTCTCTTTGCCTTATCTCTTTCCCTCCAAACTGAACTACCCTGTAATTCCCAACTGATCACAACATAGGTCCAACGATCACCGCCAGAACTCCAGTTTCTGCTCATGGCCAGCAAATTAGCCTTCACATTGACGTGTCCACGTCCATCTACGCCTCCTAGGCCACCGTCGCTGCCTCCAATTTCTTCTCTCTCCTCCCCGTCTACGACTAGAGATCGGTTGCTTCAGCTTAATGGCCGGCAATTATGGCTCCGGCGTCGGCTGTTCCTACTCCCCCCTAGGGCCACAGCCGATCAACAAGGTCTATTTGGCTTTTCAATTCTTGTTACTTCTATTGTCTCCAGATTAGCTGTCTGCTGACTCTGACATTTTTTTCCCCTGCTTTTTTGGTTTCAGGCCAGGTTGAAGGAGGTGAAGTTGTTGATAGTAAAATTCTCCCGTATTGCAACATTGACAAGAAAGAGAAGAAATCGGTCGGTGAACTTGAGCAAGAATTTCTTCAAGCACTGCAAGTAGGTCCCCATCTTTCTAAAAGAGGAACCGTTTAAATGTATTGGTGTCTTTATAATGAGTTCGAATAAAAGATCAGAAACGGCAACTTCTTAGCGACAGAACGCTGAAGCTTACATTCTGTTCTACTTCAACAGGCATTCTATTACGAGGGAAAGGCTATCATGTCAAATGAGGAATTTGATAATCTCAAGGAAGAACTTATGTGGGAAGGAAGTAGTGTTGTCATGCTAAGTACGGACCACCCTTACTGAAAATAGCTGCGGCTGAAATGGGTTACTTCATGTTAATTGTAAAACCTTTCTTTCTTTCTTTCTTTCTTTTTTTAGCTAACTTTCTGCTGCTTCTCTGCGCAGGTTCTGATGAACAGAAATTTCTCGAAGCTTCTATGGCTTATGTTTCTGGAAACCCAATCATGAGTGATGAAGACTATGATAAATTGAAAATGAAACTAAAGGTTCCCTGTGCTCATCGTGAATCACTAATCGATCCGTACATTTGTGAAATGGCATTAATTGACTGATTAATAGTATGGAAGAGTTTAATAAATTAAAATGAAAATAAAGATCCGCTATGCTTAATAATGACTAGAAACATTTGGCATGTCGAGCCGTAGTCATCTTCAGTACTTCTAAATTGTGCTGCGGAGCTTTTTGCCCTTCTGTGACATCAACATCAATGCTGCCTGTTATCATGGAATTTATAATTTTTTAATAAAGAGACAGTCGTTATAGCAGTCTATAAGGTGTTTCAATAATGTTAGTTGCGTTGATGATACAAATTTGGGGATGCAGCTGGAATTGCTTCATAAAGATATATACGTCCCCCCCCCCCCGGGGGGGCTCTCTCTTCCCGTATTCTTTACTGACATTATGTTGCTTCCCAGATGGAAGGGAGTGAAATTGTGGTTGAGGGTCCACGATGCAGTCTTCGTACTAAAAAGGTGTGTGCTAATCTGCAAATTCTTATATCCTCTGAGTTCTGATTGTTAATAGAAGTAAATCATGCTTGGCTATCCAATCAATCATGAAGTACTTATTGAAAAATGTGATATGTAGATCGAACTTATGGCATTAAAATCAGTTAAGTTGCAAGTATTGACAGTTATATAGCCTGAGTTTTATATGTAAAAACTATTTCTTTTTCTAGAATTCTGTTATAGGCTTATGCGAAATGGTAAGAAAATATTTGGCTCTGCTTTGCTCTGCTTATTAAGCTTTATTATTTACCACGTGATAATCTTTCGTAAATAGGTTTACAGTGACCTATCTGTTGACTATTTGAAGATGTTCCTCCTGAACGTACCGGCAACGGTCATTGCATTAGGACTGTAAGTAACTTTTTTCTTCCCCATGGGGTGCACGCATTTTGTAAAACTTTTGCCTCCTGTTTTAGGTGCTATTGGTTGATCTGCATGTATGACAAACTTGACCTATGATTAGGCTAAGAGTATGATGCATTCTTTATAATAAATTTCTATTTCCAAAGGATTTACAATGTATTGTTCATTATAAGGTGACTGAAAGGGAAGTGTTGCATATTGCCCAAGGCCCATGTAACAAGTCAACTATTTGCTAATTGCCTGATTGCTTACACATTAAACTACTGGCAGTCATGTTCTACCTATACCCATTTGTTACATTGTTGATTATTTACGCAGGCACTCTTCCCATATGGTTGACCATATTTTTCATGAAATCTTGAAATGCCACCTTGTTATCAGATATATAACAAGCGTAGAATTAGATATTGCTTATTACACTAGTATCCATTGCCTTTATTATATATTTTAAAAGGTTTCGTTATGTTGAGGCGCAAAACAAAGTATTCCTTTGACTTCTTGTCTGTCCAACTGATGTGAATGTTACTGTTTACTCGAGTCAGGTCATGACTTTTGGCCTTTTCCTTTTTATTTGTTTCATCCTGTAATATGTTAGGTTCTTCTTCCTTGATGATCTGACCGGATTTGAGATCACATATCTGCTAGAGGTATGTTGTCAGTTTTCTTCTTCTAGCGTTGGAAACTAGTCATAATGTAATTTGATTCCAGGGTGCATTCTCTTATGGTAGTTGCATTTTTTAATCCTTATCACCTTCTTCATATCGAGAATCTGATTAGCTGTAGATATTATTAGATTTGATTCGAGGATGGCTTATCTGATGGTCGGCAGTTGCATTTTTTTTTAATCCTTTCCATCACCTTCATATAAAGTATCTGATTAGCTGTAGATATTATCAAATTTCCTATATTTTGTAGTAAAAGAATTGATAAAATCACCTCTGAATTGCATGAAGTGAATTCTTGTAGTTCATGGTCATCATATTTATCTCATTTCAATTTTAAAATGCTGTCTTGCCTGGCCCAGACAATTATAGAATATGGGTTGTCAATTGAACAATTTTTTAATCTTTTTAATCCACGCTAAGGGTCAAAAATAAAAAAGGAAATGAAAGCTGGGCGCCAAAGATTCATTCTTCACATCTCATGTAAATTCAAACAGTATTTCAGAACTTTGAAACTAATATTGCATTTAATGCTGCTATAACGTATAATGTGACTTGGTGCAGCTGCCCGAGCCTTTTAGTTTCATTTTCACTTGGTTTGCTGCTGTTCCCCTCATTGTGTGGTTAGCTCTGTCCCTTACAAACGCGATTGTGAAAGATTTTTTGATTTTAAAGGTATGAACTCCGGTAATGGTCTCTTATGCTTAACTTACCAATCATCCCTATACTTAAAAGCGGTTATTTAGCAGGGACCCTGTCCAAACTGTGGGACCGAAAATACTTCGTTCTTTGGGACTATATTATCAATTTCCAGTGGTGGTTCCACCAACAGTGTCAAATGCTCAAAGTAAGTATGAAACAATGGCTACTTAATTGGCTGAACATTGTCACTCCACATGATATTATATAGTTGACGACAGAGCTTAAGTTTAATAAATGAAAACAACTTGTTGATTCAGCTGTGGCACTGAAATGGTATTTGATTCAAGTACGAGATTGATTACATTACCAGAAGGAAGTAAAGCTTAAGTGACGGTATGTATGTTTCTACTCTAATTGTAAAATCTCTGCGAAAATTACTCTTTCTTTTTTTAACAAGGAAAATTACTGTTAGTGTACCTCACCTGGATCTGTTGACTGTTGTGCAGCAACTGGAAGCAGTTCATTAATAAGTGGCACAAGTAGCTTCCATGGAAAAGGAGCTACCAAAGACATCCATGAAGTGACACACCATATTGATGGCATTGCCATATTGTTATTCTGTGTTACCATCATACTTGTAACTTCGAAAGAAACAGGCTTTGTATAGTATACATCTTAGAAGAGATTGAAAATTTTCCTCGCTTATATCAGAAGGGGGATTATCCAATTATACGCGTTATCTAAGAAAAGAAATGAAAGAGGAAAAAGGTTATCGATCTTCAAAAACGTTGCGCCGAAAAAACGAATACTTGAAAGTCTGAGCTAATAAGCGAGCACAAGCTCATGATAGCCAATGCATGCCTGCAACGCTAGTAAACCAAGCCAGAATTTATGATATTTCTTATCCTAACCATTAATGTGTGTTTGGACCAAAAGTGCAAAACTATAAAAAACTTGAAATGAATAATTATATCTTACGCTTTGCAGACAACACGTCAACGTTGTAAGTTTAAGTTACCAATAATCTTAATTGCATTAATGTGCATTTTAGACATCCATAATGATTTTAGGAATAATCACAATAAAAATGCAGAACACAACTTCAAGCTTGCCCGCACGTTTCTCTGAAAAAATTTCGAGAGTGATCTCTTAATTCAATCGTTTTCTTTCTTACAGGACAGTGGACACCACCAACGACAAAAGAATTCAGCAGACATTCCTCTCCCATTATTGTCAGGCATCCAACATTGGTTCTTATTATATGACAGGTTGAGTCAAAATGGGGAGACCTTATCTTCGTCGGTATCACCAAAACTTATAGTGCTTGCCCCAATGAAATTGGGACGATATACCCATACGATGCATGAGCTATTGTTAACAATCATGAACATGGCAATATATAGAGGGCCCCTGGAAGACGACCAGAGGTACATAGCTGACTTAATCATATGGCTTCCGTTCTCTCATATTGTAGTGTCTTGTTGGTTTCATGGATTCTCGAAATCATCGGAAAAGCACCAGAAGTTGCAGGAATATTTCAACCCAGCCAATGGGCTTCTGCCACCGCCACATTTTTATGGTGACGAGACTGCTTCCGCCACCATGGGTACGCATAAAATATATCATTCATACATTCATTGATCTGTTATGTGAAATAATACTATTAATCATTTAATTTCTTGAGAGACATTGGGAGTGAGCTCGGCATTATTCAACAATGTCTACGCGTGCGGGGCTGGTTACCAGAACGTGCCTTGTATCGCTGTCACTGCCACCAACCTCTGCCCTCCTAACTGGGCCCAACCCTCTGACAATGGTGGCTGGTGCAACCAACGTCGTACTCAGTTCGACATGTCCAAGCCCGCCTTCATCAACCTCGCCTACTCCCACACTGGCATCGTCGCTGTCATGCACCGCAGGTAACATCACCCCCACTGGGGAAAACAAACTTAAGAAGTGGTTTGGCTTTCGAGCCTTAACATTTTGAAGTAGCCAGAGCAGGAACGAAGCAATGATCAGTCACTAATGCTTGTGTTTTTATGCAGAGTATAGGGCGTGAATACTAGTGGAGGGATTAGATTCTCTCTGGTGGGAAATGGGTATGAAGCATTTGCTTCTCTGTCTTTGAAGCTTACTTGTTACACATCCCACGACACTATTATTACTTGCACTGTTGTCCCTCCCAATTGGGCTGTTGGACTCACTTATTCCTCCAATATCAACTTCTACTCAACCCCCATCCATTTACTCCAGCAACACCCATTTTCCCATTAATTATTACTTTTTACAACTAATGCCGCGATTGAGTTTTAAGTTCCACTGAGTTCTATATATATATATATAGAGATATATGTATTATGGAAACTTTGATCTTTGTCAAGCTGATCATTATTCTTACTCTTGTTGGGACCACCCACGGATTGTGGAGAGGCCTTGTGCATTATGAGTCGCAGTATTATGGTTATGAAGTGCCTAAAGTTTTTGACCTCTGCTTCAGATCTGTTTGAATATCCACATATATACTATGTACTAGAGACTCTCAAGTGTTCTCTATACACTTCATGTCCCGTCCCGCGTGCTGCACGCCCTTTACATGTTTGTTGAATGTTGAGAAGAAGAATACTTATGAGACGTGATTGTTGTTTATTATATTTAATAGCTTAGGGTTATGCCACCTCCTGTTATAAAACCAATTCACAGAGGAGAATATTTTGAATTTTTCAAAGGTTAAAGTCCAAATTTACTTAAAAAGTTTTTACCGAAATGTAATATTGTTTTGAAAGGTTATTAAGGGTCAATGATACCGAAAGTTTTAAAATGTAACAATGTTATCATGTTCTGTTAAAAAACTAATATCAGCTGTTAAGAAGTGATATTGACCGTTAACATTTTTTTTCCATAAGAAGCAACATTGTTCAATCTAAAAACTTTTAGGACAACATTGCTTACGAGCAAAAAGGCAAATTTGCACTATATTGCTTATTAATATGAGAGTTATACAAATGATTTACTTTGGTCTTAAATATAATATTTTAATCTATTTTATCTCTTAAATTTATGATTTTCTCCCCTAATCCCTGTATTGATTGCATATGTTAAGGGGTTCTATCAAGAGACAATTTCAGTGCACATTATTAACATGTATATGTTAAGAAAATCAACACCCATCTCTTATTAGTATAATCAATTTAACTAATTTTCTTAAATTATCAAATTAATTAAACGGATCTCTTATTAATGACATGAGAGAGTATCCATTTCAACCATCAGCATTGGATGCTGTTTTCTTAATTGAAAACCTTTGACGTACCCCATCAATAGCAATAGTTTAAGAAAAATATTGTAAATTGAAGACACAAACTAGGTTGAGATGTTATATCAATGATAAAAAAAAAACATCTTTACTAATTCTTATAACTGGTGGGACGGAAACAATATTCATTAATTAACAGTGATCTATGAGTGATATCATCAGTAAAAACTTTTAATTAAATATGGCAGTAGAATTAGAATTACAGTAGCATGAGCATGATTATAATGTAATGTGTTTGCAAAGGGCTTGGGCATTAATGACTTGGCTCACAAAATTCCATAATTAATGAGCAACCCAAATCTCATTTTTGTCTTTGTAAACAGAGATGAGATCTAGACAACCTGTTCACCAGTCATCTGGTCGGGAAGCTTGACGAACACTGAACTCAGATGCTTCTCTTTACCAACACGTTAAACTCAAGCAACCTTAACAGCCTGGACATAAATAATTTCCCAAAAAAAAAAAAAAAAGCCTCTTGTCCCCCCCTAAAATTGTTTTGATT
>QFDD01010672.1:0-12107 GCA_006871305.1 Vachellia collinsii
AAAAAAAAAAAAAAAACCCAACCAGCTCCACAAAAAAATAAATTGTTATTGTTTTTTTAAATCCCCCAAACTGACCCCCACAAATTATATGTAATTAATCAATAATTTAATGTGGCATAAAATTTATTTTCCCATCACAAGTTGTTATGCATTATTATTATAGTTCAGTTGTAATTTCTTTAAAGTCTGAATTAAAATGAAAGTAAATTTGGTGCTTGATATTGCACATAAACCGAGACAGAGAAAATTAAAAGTTTATATTTAATTTTAATAATTGTTTTCCTATATTTGAGTTTAAACATAAATTCCAACCAAAAAACCATTTCTTCGTTAAATAAAACCCAACCAAATAACTATAATAGTGCTACATAGCAACTTATGGTTGGAATATAAATTTTATGTCACATTAAATAATTGATTAATTACATATAATTTATGGAGGTTTATTTTTTTGGAGTGCCAGTTTGGAGGATTTAAAAAAAATAATAACAATTTACTTTTTTGGAGGGGCTGGTTGTGGGGTCATTGTTTGTGTGCATGAGAATGTTAGGGGTAGTTGAGATGAAGAGAGGGGGCTGACAATTTTTTTTAAAAGGTTTGAAATATATTATATTGTATATTATTCTAATATATTATATTATATAAATTGATTGGAACTCACTGATACTGTGAACGAGTTCCAATCAAATTTTGTTTTTAAAAAAATAATATCGGGGTCTGAACTCGTTCAAGCTTTATCAATGATATTTTTTGAACTCGTTTTCAGCTTAAATCAATTTTTTACAAATTTAAACTCGTTAGAAACAAGTTTAAATGTAGTATTTTAAAAAATAATTTTTGAAGTTTAACATTTGAATAATTTTTTTATTGTTTACAATGTGTGTAAAAAATCCAATTAGTATTTACATTGTGTCGTGAATAAAACAGAGAGGAAGAGAGAGATATCAATGTGGTGAGAGTCCCACATCGGACATATGACAATTGGGGGAGAGGAAGCTAGAATATAAAAGGAAGGGAAGGTTCTCATAATGAGTTTTACAAGTTAATTGCCCACACCACACTCTCATCTACCCAAATAATTGAATTTCAACTCTTTAAAAGTAGCATGAATTTATTGAAATGGTCAATATTTTTATAAAATGATTAAAATATTATATATTTTTTTTTGTAAAAATTGGTAAGTGTAGTTAATTTCTTGTACCCTTATCTAATTAATTGAATTTCTATAAATATAAAATTTGTTAATTATAGTAGTATATATTGCAATTGAAATTGTTAAAATCTTTATAAATGTTGTCATTTGCATTACAAGTGTTGTCACTGAGTAAACCTGATTAAATATGTTATATATTTACATGCACTATATTATCAAAATGGTTTGGTGATCCAATTATCACCAAGTTTTTGAAGGACTGGGGTGGGGTGGGGTGGGGTGGGATCCTAACTCCAACACCTTGACTCCCATTTAAACAAAAAATATGTTCAAACCTCAAAAACAGCCACCAGTGATTGGAGCTAGGTGGTTGTTGCATGGTTCCAGACCTCAAACGGCCTGTAGGCAATAGTGCTAATGAGAGGGTGCCTTTATCTATTTTTTTATATATATAAAGGGTATTTTTTAAAAGCATCAAAATTCAAAAAAACAAATTGCTATCCTCTTCCTTGTTTGTCCTTTTACTTTTTCATGAGGCTAATCTGGGTTAGTGGAATTCATCAAGTTTCAAAATACGGGTCTGACAATGAATCGGTTGAGATATTAGTTCAAAGGTTAATGTGTTATATCAAAACAAATGGTATAATTTAATTAAAAATATACAGAATTTAACTATAAAAATAAGATTTAAATAAATATGTCACTTATTAAATAGTGCTAATCACATACTCTTTTGTCAATTTTCATGAGTGATCATGTTATTTACTTGTAAACAGTAAATCTATCACATTATATGCGTTATCATAAGTAATTATTTATTAGTAAGTAATTTCAAAGTGAGTGGTGCATGACATGCTTTTACCCAAGATTTAAACATGCTTCCCTTGGACACATGCTTTTACCCAAGTAACTTGTCTAATCACTTTTCATACTCAAAGGCTATCTCACGCAAGTTGAGACAAAACTCTCTCACATACTTACCTTGGATTCTGTGAAACCAAGGTTTGAAACCTAGTTTTTGTTACTTCCCAAATAAGCCTATATATGTTTCAAAAGTTGAGCATCGGGCATCAACCTCTCCCTCCTTCTCTTTTGTATTTTTTCCAAACACATGTAACTTGTCTAATCTAGCAAGTCATCGGGTTGTGACTGGTGCACACCAATTTAGATTAGATTGGACTAAACTAGACATATGATCAGTTTTTAGTCTAAACTGGCTGACTGAATCCCCTTTTCTGAACCTTAAATTTATGAAGCATTTCGCAGGAATTCTCCCAAAAATTATTTAGGGCAACGAGATACCACCTCACGTTTTGGCTCATGATCGCACGATGGGAGCAATACATGGTAGCTCCAAACACACACTAGATTGATCCGAACTTAAAAAGAGAGAAATAACAAATCCAAATGAAAGTATCTCGAATTGAATCTTATCTTATATAAATTCTGGCTATAGTTTGTTTTGCACACCATTATATTTATATTCATAGAAGATTATAGTACTGCATATATTATAAGAACTCCCTTCAGTGAGCCTATAAAAAAATTTACTTATTTGAAAAGTAATTTTATACTTACTTGAATCATTCTTATTATAATATTTTAGACACAACTTATTATTTTTTATTGCTTACACGTCTTCTTCCATCGCCGACGTTGTTCTTTCTTCTAGCAATCACTGCGGAGCAAAGCAACCAGCTTCGGCCGATCTCACCCGTATACTACTATACTCTTATCCCCCTCTGCCTTCTCCCCGAAACAACTGTGAAGGATACACTTCTAATATACTGTTAGATTCTATTTTTATGTCTCTCACCATACTTGATCAATGATCATGACTGCGAATGATATATTGGTGTTTCTAAATTAATAATCTGTCGAACACTTCTGCATTATTTTGTTACTATAGAAGGACAGACCAACTGCCTGCTATATTCTCGCATGTTCTTTTCTTGTTATGTTCGGTATATATGAATACTTTATATCTTCATTTGGTGTAACTGTGTAAGTTGTGAAGTGCTGAGGATTTATCTATATGCATTTGATCTTCGCAACAGCTGCAGACGTCAGAGATGACAGGTAGCCACAGTAAAGATTAGCCACGTTCAAGGAGAAAACAAAGGGCTTCTTTCAAATCCATAGGTGCAGTAACTCATCATTGATAGAAAGGAAACAATACTTTGTAATTGAAGTATTGTTGGCACAAAAAAAAGAAAAAAAAAAAAAGCCTGCAACTATGTATTTTTACAAAATATTGTTTCTCTCTGTTTTTTTTTATTGCCAATGATCTTGGGCTTAACGTATCACCCAAGATTATTGGCAAAAAAAAAAAACTTGAGATGCAATAATGTTCAATCATACAATGAGATATCTTAGCTAAGTAATCTGCTTTATATATGTTTTCTCTAATCTTATAGTTAATCATAACGTGCTAATCTCTGGGAGGATAGGCCATAACATCTTCCACAATATCTGTAAGTAGATGACTATTATGACACTTTTGATCCTATATATCCTATTCCAGCAAAGATGGAGACAATTATGTGAGGGATGAGTTTGCAGCTGTACCCATTGTCAATAATTTCAGCTGTGACAACTGGATGAGTTTGCAGCTATACCCATTGGCCATCTTTATCCCAAATAGCTACCCCACAGGGTCCACAATCACTATAACTCTCAACCCATTGTTGAGACTAGACTCTACGGCGAGCGAGAACCAGTGTGCCGGTCCGGCGAAGGGAGTGCGTACTGCTGCTGATGGAGACGGCGACGGGAACCATCTGCCCCAAAAGAAGCGGCGGCGGCATTTAAAGGTAGGTGTTTTCTTTACGTTATCTGTAATGTCGTTGGCTGGGAATTTGCGTTATATAATGCAAATATTTTCTTGAGCTTCTGTTCCGTGATAAATTTGCCCCGGCGGATCTTTCTTGATCATAAGTTACAAAATAACTGAAAATTTTAATTATTTTAGTAATAAGTATAACTTGCCTACTTCAAAAGAAAATAATTTTCCCAAACGACTTCTTTCGCAACTCGGTTCCTCTGCTTCCTCCTCCGAAGTTGCCTTTTGCATAGCGAAATTCCTAGAGGCTTGACAGTGACAGTCACGTAAGAGTCGAGACAACTTCCCCCTCTGCATCCCATTTTGAGTTCTGAGTGCTAAGTCTTCGTTTTCCCTACCTCAGAAAGGTGCGCAAAGTTGATTGTGCTTTAGAGCTAGGCTTGGGATTTTGCGCTTTAGAAGTATTCAAAATATAGCTCATACAGCCAAGCATGATTGCCTTGGGTTCCTACTCCATTATTGATATTTTCATTGTCAATGAACTTCGAAAGACTATCACCCAAAAAAAATAAGAAGAACTTCCGAAAGACTTCATTTACAAAGCATTGTTTCCTTTTTATCACGATGAGTCAGTACACCTATGTATTTGAAATTAGCTCATTGTTTGCTGGTCAGAAAGCAAAAGACTTACTCAATTTTGGATGCTGAAGATGATGATGAAGAATAATCTTCCATGCGAACTGTTTCTGAGTCCAGGAAGACTGAAGGTCGAAAAAAACGATTTAGGAAGAAAAATGGAGTGGATGATGAAGAAGATGATGAGGCAAAGTTCCTGTAACCTAAAACTTCACTTTCATTTTTTTTGAGGTCATGGTAAGCTGCTGATCAGTGGTTCTTCTAAGAGCATTTGACTTTGTTTTGATGAAATGGAACCTGCAGGTAATTGCAAGGGATGAAATGGAGAGACAAGTTAAGAGGCGAATTTTACCTGATGAAGATGATGGTTCAGAGGTACTTTTGTGCGTATAGATGTGTTTTAATGCCCTAAATAGTTTTCTAGATAAAATGTATGAGATACATTTGCTTTTTTCTACTGTTTATAATTTGTGCAATCAGCTGGATTTATGTTTGTGCTCAAATTTTTTTTTTACTTACTATTTTCTCATGTGATGCCTTAATACCAAGTTTTAGATGAATGTTAATCTAATGGTGATGTAGTATCAGAGGAGAAGCGATCTATTATATTATCTTTTATTTTAAGTTAATCACCTATTAATTAGTAATTTGGAGTTTGTAATTGATAGGGGTTCTTATGGGTTTGTTTTTATGATTAACGTGGGGCTGAAGAAATGTTATCCCTTCGAAGTTTCTTCATAGGTTGAGGATCCTATTATTCTATTTGATTGTTGTTAGGATTTCTTGTTTTGGATTGCTTGATAGTCTACTATCTACTATCAATGTTAATATCACTCCTGATTAATATTATAGTTTAAGTAAATAATTTATAGAAAAGTCGTAGTTTTTGTTTTTTCTTGTTTGGATTCCTTTGACATTAAACAGTCACATGTTTTACTCATCGGTTCTGTCTTTTGTGATTGCTTGTTCGTATGAAAACAGTCAGAAGAAGAAAGGTTGCGTGACCAAAAAGAAAGGGAGGAATTAGAGCAACATTTAAGAGAACGAGATGCAGCAGGGACCCGGAAGGTATTTGTGTATATTCCTGTTACTTTTTCTCTTCCTCTTGCTTTAATTGTTGGTGTCTGGTCTGCTTAGACTTTATTCTTGCCTAATTTGCATTATTTTGCATGGAAGGAATAAACTTTCATTTTATGGGGTCAAACCGTCAAACAACATTCATTCATGATCTTTTTCTTTGTTGATAAGGATATGAATAAGTCAGTGTCTGAGTGGCTGGCTACATGAATTGACTATGGCTACTAAGGCCTTAATTTTGGTTTCCCCCCCTCAAAATTGTGCCTATGATGTTTTGTTAAATTGATAGAAAAAAATTATAGAATGTACTTATATGTGTCTATCATTAATTTGGCTTAGATCGGACTCAGAAACTAGCCTTATATTAGTGCAGAAAATTTTATTGGCTTGGCTATTACCAGTACTTTGTTTTTTTAACTCTCTATGTCCTATATCTTGATCTTTTTCTATTCTTCTTACAGTTAACTGAGCAAAAAATAACACGAAAGGAGGAAGGTATAGTCATTACTATGTCAGTTTTTTTCCACACCTAAAGTATGCATGTAAGCTTGCTTGCATATTTATATGGATTTGTATGTTGGTTTTTTGATCTTTCCTCATTCTTTCTTGTATCAGAAGAGGCAATTCGAAGAGCAAATGCTGCAGAGCAGAATGGTATTGAAAATCTAAGGTTTGTTGTATATTTTTTGATTATTGTATTGTGCTATGCTTTTTATTTATACACTCAGGAACTCTTCATTTTATAGCTGTACTGTCAATGCCTTGGTAGTTGATGGTCCAGGTCTTAGGAAAGTGTTTCTTTTATATAAGCCATCTGGCCCGTATTTAGCTTTTGTATTTCTCAAGTTGTCTTTAATGATAAAAACATCTCATATGCTGTATAGAAGTCACTTCAATAGGCCCTTGTTCATTATACAAGTTAGTTTAATTTGCAATTTTTCATGAGCATGTGGAGAGACAGTTGGGAAAATTCTAGAGCCTTTTCCTTTAACCACACTCATGTTATACTGCATCAATTTTACCATTCTATTTCTATCGGGGATGTTGAGTAATGCTACTTTGTTCATCATAACCCTCAGAATTCCGAATTTGGATTCCCTCAATTGAGACATTAACCATCAAATTGTGATCTGATGGTGTTGAAGTAAAGACCTTTGTTTATTTATTTATTTTTTAAAAAAAAACAAGTTTGCAACTCCCACTCAACACCATTAGATCACAATCCGATGGTTAATATCCTTTAATCGAGGCTTATTTGAAGAGTTCTGAATTAAGGGGATCCAAATTCCAAAATTCCTTCTATGAAAAGGGGGAAAAGAAAAATCTGAGGAATTTCTTCTCAAGATATTAATTTCTAGTTATCTGTCAATAGGAATTCCTTAGTTGAGTGATTTTGTTGTATTCACGATAGTTTTCTTATCCTTTAAATAGCAATCACTCCTTTAATAAGCCATTCCAATTTATATCATATACGCCAAATGGCAAGGACTAGATCTCATCACTACCCACCCCAATAGAAGGAAATTGAAAGAAGATAAAGGAGGATGAGAGATGAGATAGAAAATTAAGCTGCATCTTAGACTTATCTTGAGCATCATTTTCAAAATATTATGTTATAGATTCTCTCTTTCGTATGGAATACACTTATTTATACATAGACTAGCCTTTTTCATGGGTTTTTATAGTTGATGTCTTATCAACTCATACATTTTCGAATTGGCAAAATCTGTTGTCTATATTCTTTCTCATACAAGGAATTAAATTTTTGATAGCTGTATGGAAAGGGCCAATGTTAAGAAATATTTCATGACACTTCCTGGTTGTGCTTTTGCTTCAGAAAGATTTCAAGGCAAGAATACTTGAAGAAAAGGGAGGAAAAGAAAGTAGATGAACTGAGGTATGATCCAGCTTCGTTGTCTTTTTTGTTGGTAGTTCTAGATTTGTAGCCTCAACAGTTGAATAATTGATTGTTGGCTTTTCTAATTAAGCTGTTTTTAATACTATAATGTTGAGTTCTTTTTTTATGATTTGATACATCTTTACAAACATGTTATATCTCAGAGGTGATATAGAAGATGAGCAGTATCTATTTGAAGGAGTGAAGCTTACAGAAGCAGAATACCGTGAGTTCAGGTATTTCTTAATTTGTCTATTAAAGTTTTCTAGTCAATCTTTTTGGTTATTGAGGCAATTTTGTTTTCCTTTGGAAAGGTAATGTATGAACTCTGGACATCACTCTTTCATCATTTTGATGTTACATTACATTTAACCTGTGATTGTTTCCCCCTCATCTTCATTGATATTCCACCCTTTTTTACTAGGGAAAAAAAATTTGAATAATATTTGTATAAAATAAGTTTCTCTCTTTTCTTCCTTTTGTCATTCCAACATACAAAAATAGTACACTCTGGGAATAAAATAGAAATATAACTCAGAATTTTTTATCAATTTAGTTCAGAGGTTGGAATAAGAAATTACACAGGTTTTTAAAACGGAGGTAATGGTTCCCCTTCAGTCCCTTTCCTGTCAGTTCTGAATTCTTCATCGTTTTTGCTTTCATATCTTCCTCATTACCATCTGTTAAACATAAACATACATGGGTCTACAATATCTGATTTCATTTTTCCACTGCTACTTCCACCTCCGCTGCTACCACTGTGATGATTACTATTTCTGTCTGGAGATGGTAGAAATCCAGAAATAATTAATTCCACTTAAAGTACAGTTTATAAAATTAGAAGATGGGAGGATGCCTTATTCTACCTTAACATCATTGATACCTTTTCCTTTACGCTGTTTACTTTCACCCAAGAATGAGTCATCTTGACGTCTAGGTGAAGAATAGTTTGAAATCGTGTTAACAAATCAACAGATTGAGAGCTTAAGATATTTAGAGAAAAATCTGAGAATGACTTTCTTTACGTCATCATACAAGCAAATCTCTGTCTCTTCGTACATGCTCTATTTTTCTGCAAACTAGTTTAGGCCATGTCCCATATCTACATCACCAAGTAACCAGCTCCTTTATGCTTATATGAGGTTGCATATTCAACTTGCTTTTTTAGGATTTGTACTTGCATTTGTTGTATTCCTCTTGGGCATGTGAAGATTATAGTGCCCCTTATCACAAAGTAGGAGTGCTCGCAAATATGTGCTCTGTTGTCTTTAATTTAGGAAAAGTCTCCATTCATTCTTATCCCCAGGTACAAGAAAGAGATATATGATCTTGTAAAGAAGCGGTCCATGGAGGAAGATGATGTGAATGAGGTAATAATAAGTTTATAACATCGTATGTCTCAATTGGCAGGTCAAAGTACAGTTATTTGTTCCTTGTTAATGTTTACTAAGATATAACTTCTGAATTTGAAACTGCTTTTTAATTATTTTCTTTTTGTTTGGGTTTGCAAATGCTTTCTATTGACTAGAATCCGCTAATGCCGAGACTTTGGAACTCTAGACTAGTTCTTGGACTATAATACCAATATCTCATTGACAATCGAAGTTGACATTAGGTCATTTTTGCTAGTTTTGACCTGCATGGAATCTAGGCAATGACGTGGCCCAAGTTCATTGTTTAGTGTTTAGTCTACTTGGCACTGGCAGGACCATCATGATAAATGTGAAGTTTGAATCCACAACAATGAATAATTGCTATTCTTCTTCCAAATTTTATAGTTTTTTCCAAAAAAAAAAATTGTGGTTCTTAAAATGTGTTCTTACAAAATTTTATCTTCCTTGCGAAGCATTGCACAGGGTAAAATCTAGTGTTCCCCCCTTTTGATATTCTCGAAAATGGATCTGGATGGTCTTGCCTTCATGGTGTGATTTGTTGTGTAGTGGTGTTTGAGTTAATTACATAGCGTACTTCTTTCCTTAAGCCTAAGGTTATTGTTAGTAAACTATTAATTGTTGAGAGGAAAGAAAAATTTTATAATGCCATGTTGGTATCGGTAGGCTAGAGCATTGGTATACAAATTACAAATTTCACTTGGTAATACTACCCTATTAGTTAATTGAAGTTAGGGCCTTAGGGGAAAAAGGAATTCATGAAATATGTAAATCTGCAGTCCTTGTAAACAAATTTTGATGAGTGAAAATTACTTGTAGACTTAAAGTGGTTTTATAGTCCTCATTAAAGCCTCCTATGTCCTCCACTTAAAGTGGTTTTATTGTCCTCATTAAAGCCTCCTATGTCCTCCTGGGAGTGCAGTACAGGATGCCAGAAGCTTATGATCAGGAAGGGGTTGTTAATCAGGAAAAGAGATTTTCTGTGGCTCTGCAGCGCTACAGGTTAATTTTACCTCTCATTAGGATAAGCAGTGTTGCTTCCGTTTAACTTATCGCCATGATTTGAAATTCTTGGAAATAGGGGAAAGGACAAATTGATATCTCATTTACAATGTCACCTTAGTAATTGGATACTATACAATAACAACAACAAAGCCTTTATCCCACTAGATGTAATCAGTTTCCTCGGATTTTCTTTTCATGTGAGCTGACATAGATGAAGTTTCTAACATTACCTTATCTTTCATTTTGTCCTTTATTAGGGATCCAAATGCTGAGGAGAAAATGAACCCATTTGCTGAACAAGAAGCTTGGGAGGAGCATCAAATTGGTTTTTTCCCCAGAAGCTCAATCATTATTTTGCTCTGTGCTTCAAACAAGTTTCCAGTTATTTTTGTTATATCATTCTATATACACATCTAATTTGTTTTTTCAGGGAAGGCAACGTTGAAGTTTGGTTCTAAAAATAAAAGACAAGCATCTGATGACTATCAGTAAGTTACTTATATAGATTTATTTTGATAGTAGATTTATTTTAGAGATTATATAGTAATTTGCTACACTTTCTCATTGGACGACATTTTAATATTTACTTCCAATGTTAATGATGTGAATGTATAGTAAATCGTGTGACTGATTGGGTCACTCCTAATTTGATTGTGCAAAACTACAAATAATTAATTGTCTTTATCTTCAGGTTTGTGTTTGAGGACCAGATAGATTTTATCAAAGCATCAGTGATGGATGGAGATGAGGTATGTTGATCAAAGTTTTTGCTTGCTGGGTTCTGTGGAACTATTCTTGTGTTTTGAGTCAGCCTCTGTTTGCAGTTTGATAACGAGGAGATGACAGATTCACTTGAGAAGTCCAGGACCAAGACAGCTTCAGAGGCACTTCAGGTAGTATTTTATTGGTGACATTATGTAAGTTTTGAGAGCTAGGGCCGGCAATTTTCTCCCTTGATGCCCCAAAGAATCCTAATGCATTAGTTTCAGCTGCTGAGTATCTTAAGCCAAAAAATTTAGGAATGGACATTAAAGATGCCACAAATTTAACATCCTTGGTATCGTGTTGAGTGGAAAGATTGAGTGATGAAATAATCTTATTGATCATGTATGAATTGGGTTGTTTTCCATTTATATATTAAATTTCTACATTGAGTTTTGTTTTCTTTAAACCATCAATCTGCAAGCTTATATGCCGTTTCTTCACTCTTAATTGTCTTCTTTATTCAGGAAGATAGGAAAACATTGCCCATCTATGCATTTCGAGATGAATTGATCCAAGCTGTTCATGAACACCAGGCTTACTTCCACTCTTTTTTAGTTCGTTTTTTTTTTTTTTTCCAGTTTTTCCTTATCCACACTACTATTAGATAGAATATGATTTATATCTCTTACTCATTCTAAAAGAACATGCTAAATTTCTATTTTTTTGACTAAATAACTTCAATAACCTAATATACATATTTTTTCCCATTTGCATGAACTATAATTTCTTTTCATTATGTCTAAACTTTTGAGTTGTTGGACATGAAGTTATTTTAGTCAAGAAAAAATTATGCATTTATGTTAACGGAGGGTCTATGAATAAAGTGGTTTTCAAGTTGGACTGAAGTATAGCAGAAATTTTGGTTTCATGAAAAGGGAGCAATATATTTTAAAAGTGAAAGAGGGTGTTTGTGTGAATTTAGTGAAACAAAAAGGAGGTTTTGAGAGTAGAGGCCAGTGAATGCATATCTTGTATTATTCAGAGGCATCGGTACAAGACATATACAAGTTTCCTAATTAATACAAGCATAAAATCAGGGGTATACAAGACTTTATCCCAGAGATATTTGACTATTTACATAATAAAGGTAATAAAGAGAAATAAATCCTATTATTATTCAGATTTCCCCCAGGTTTCTGTAACTTATTCTACAAATTAAGAAAAGTTTTATGCCTTTCTTTTCAAGGGACTACTTCGAATTTTTTTTACTAGTTTAGTCACCTGTGAATTTTATTGCATTATTTTCCCCCCAGAGTACTTTCATGTAGTTCTATGTTCATTCAGAGTGTATAATCTGACAACCGTGGTTAGCTGCGTTGAATAGGTACTTGTGATCGTTGGTGAAACTGGTTCTGGAAAGACTACCCAGATACCCCAATATCTTCATGAAGCTGGGTACAC
>QFDD01010677.1:0-13582 GCA_006871305.1 Vachellia collinsii
ATATATATATATATATAAGAGATTTTTATTCAGAATATCCGTGTACGAAAGCATAAATATACTTTTTCATATATAAAAGGTGTATGGATAAATTATGCAATTACTCTAATTAGTTTCTCAATTATTTAAATTTTAATTCCTGAAATTTCATCCATTTAAAATATCATTCATATAATTTAATAAATTCTATTTTATATATTGAATAACCAAAATATATAGTTTAAAATTTAAGAGAGAAAACCAAAATTAGAGTAAATTGAAAATACCAAAAAGGTATATTAACCCATTAAATTATTATATACTCTTCAAATGTTACCCGTGATTTTGGAACTCTATGAGATCATATTGTTGTGCATTTTCGTATGTTGAGAATAAATAAATGGAAAAATTGATTTAAAAAGTATCTATTTAAAAATTTTATCCATAAAAAAGATATGAGAAATTTTTATGTATTGACTACCGCTACTCTATAAATTGTATGCATATAAATTAGTATTGGCATGGCCTATTTCCTTTTAAGTAGAAACTTTTTCTAAATAAAATATCAAAACTTGTGAGTGAACAATGATTTTGTTGACAAGAACACAACCCATAAACTAGGCATTTAACCTTTTCTAATTTAAGATTCTCAATTGTAAATTAGGCATTTTAGTTTCAAATGTAACTCTTAATTTGCAATTGGGATTCTGCTTGCACTTGTATGAATCTATATTTCGGAGTCATTTTTTAATTCTTTCAAGAATATAAACATCATCAACTCAATTTTTTGAGACTTAAATATCATTCTCCCATGATACAAGGACTTTGTTGATTAATAATTTCTAAATTTGTATGGAGATTTTTTAAAACACCCTCAATGCATCTAAGGGGGCTATTGAAGTTAAATTTTTATGTTAATGTAATCTTTGATCCTTAATAGCCCGTTTGATTCAATTACATGAAAGAGGATTACATGTAATCCTAATGCATTTTGTTGATTACATTGTTTAGTTGGTATGGTAATGTAATCTTGATTACAACGGATTACGTCAAATCAGGTGATCCCCATTACATAGCTTTGACCATGTAATCCGGATTACAGTTTGTATGAATTAACATATGAGTACTTGTATATTTCATAAATCAGTATTTATATATTTATATCATTCATTTTTAGTCTTGATAAAGTTAAAAAGTTTATTTCACATTTTTTTATTTTTTATAAATAAAATATAAATTCTATTTCATGATTTTTTGATAACATACCAAACAAATGCTATGTAATCATCATTACATTACATTCCCATCAATTACATTCCATTGCATTGCTATAAATTCCGTGAACCAAACGGGTTATAAAATTATTCTCATTTTAGTTTTAATATCTCAAGTTTTATTTCGTTTCAAATATTAATCTTTATAATTTAATAAAAATTTGGACCATTTTACCACTTGAATGATTAAACACAAGGTTAGAAATTTAAGGGATCAAAACCAAAATTAGAATAAATTTAAATGATAAAAATGATATTAACCCCATATTGTTCACAATATAGGCCCTATCCACACAAGTAACATACTACCCACAAAAGTTTTTTTATTAATAAAATATATCAGAATTTAATATATAATTTGAATGTATTTAATAATATAAAGAAACGTCCTAATTTGGGAGTCTCTAAGTCTCATGCATAAATTTCCAAAGGTGACGTACTCATGAATGAGTGTTTGTCCCCAAGACCTTTTCTTTGGTTAATTAACAATGGCGTTATTTTCCCAACTAATGAATACTATAATTTATAATTAAAGTACACATTTAATTCTTTAAATTTTTATCAAATTTCAGTTTAGTCATTTAAATTTATAAAGTATTTTTTAACACTTTAGGGTTTGTTTGTCAACCACTTAAAAAACACTTTTACGTAAGTTGAGACAAAACTTCTCTCACATACTTATCTTGGATTGCGTAAAATCACTTAAAAAAGTTATTCCCAAACATACCCTTGATCTTACTAATGTTCATTTTATTAATGGAAAATGATGACGTGAGGAATTTCAATGATGACAAGGCATAAACTGAATTGAAATATAAAAATATTTTATTTTATATTTTATTTTAATTTTAGGCACCATTTAAATTCATGGAATCAACATTTTTTATCAATGGAATTTACAATGATAAAATTGAAGAACTAAAAATATACTTTATAAACTTAAGGGATTAAACTGAAATTTGATTTTAATTTAAAAAAATAAATATAAAAAGTGTTTATTTAGAATTTAAGTCATGCTAGATGAGAAAATATGTCTAGATTAGTACTTATGATTCCTCATATACAAAAGATTTAAAATATAAAAAATTCGCAAAAACAAAATGCCAAAATCCTCCTTTAAAGTAGACATCATTCTTCTTCTTCTTCTTGTTTTTTTTTTGTGAGAAGTATTTTTTTTATAAACTCTTTTTCTTTTAAATATGAATTTCGAATTAGGAATATTCTCTCCACTAAAAGCATATACTAATCTTTTCAGCCTAGGAATGAGCAAGTCATGCTAACTCAACCATTTGCTTGAGGGACGAAAATGCTTTTCGAGTCATGCTCGCTAACTTGAATCAATAAGTCAACATAATTTTTATTATGGAAATTATATTTACGATTTATTTTGATTTAGATAATAATTAATTTATCTAAACCATACCTGTCTTTGCTATGAACTTATAGGTAATGATTGGAGTTGAAATTACAAATCTTAGTTGCCTTTTCTTTGTTTTTTTTTGGGTTGCGATGTTTCAAATTCTTAGGTTAGACCATTTTTTAGACACCATAATAAGTACCAGACTAATTTGGATTAAAGAACGGTAGAAACCATTAAGGTTGGTAGCCTTGACTCCTAAAATATTGTATTCCCACATTCCGAAACTAAGACTTATGGTTAAACTAAAAAAAAGCGCTAACATCTCATCTAATTGTGACGGTTTAAACCAACTGATGTTGCAATCCCATCAGCTTCCTTTTCTTTCAATTTGGAGACTAATGATAAAAAAAAAAAATATATTGAACATTTATTTTTAAAAATATTAATCATTATTTACAATACAATATTATTATCTTATGAGGGAACAGTGAGGACAGAGGAAAGTTTTTTATACCCAATATTTTATTAATAAAAATATATTAAAACTTAATCTATAATTATAATGTTTATATAATAAAAATGAAACATCCTAATTTGAGGCTCTAGTTTGAACCAACCAACCATATTAATTTATGCATAAATTGTCAAAGGTGACGCGCTAGAATATATAACAACGAACAAGCGCCGTTATTATTTTCATAACTAGTGAATAATATAATTTAGTTTGAAGAATTTAAGTAATACTATACAATAACTAGTGAATAATATATCTAAATTACTTATGATGTCTCGTATACCAAAAAGTCTTGAAAAACAAATAAATTCCAAAATCCTCATTTAAAGTAGCTAGACGTCATTCTCTTTTATGGTGGGATTAGGAGTATTTTTTTCTAAACTCTTTTTTTTAATATAAATTCGGGATTAGGAATATTCTCTACTTAGTAGCAGATCCTAAATTAAAGCAACAAGTCAACATGATTTTTTTTATTATGAAAATCATTTAAGAGAATTTTTCCAAGGATTTGCATATAGTCTCTCCAAAATCAAATTTCAGTTTAGTTTTGGATAATAAGGATTGAGTGAGATAGAGTAGCGACTTTGAGTTAAAAAAAAAAGTCTTTGATGTGATAAAAAATTATATTTAGCATTTATATTTTGGTATGAATAATAATTAATTTATCTAAACTATACTTAACCCGCTTTTATGCAGATATATAGAAATATAGGCAATGAATTGGATTTCAAAGTACAAATCTCAATTCTTTTCTGTAACAAAAAAAAAATCTCAATGGTTTCTTTCTTTAGATTTTATCATTTTGAGGCTAATAATAAAAAAATAGATTAGACACTCAATTTTAAAAATATTAATGGTTGCATGTGCAATGACAGTCTCTGGACCCTGGAGTAAATGAGTATGGAAAGCATAATCATTTTCCTTATTTTTGGGGGTTAAAGTGCCCAAACTTTTATGTTATATATGACTGGTAGACTGGTGTGAGAAAATTTTCTAATGACTGAGAAAGAATCAATTCCAAAATGATTTACTTTTAAATTGGAGGAAAAAGATTGAAATATCCTCAACGATTTTAAAAAGTTTTCAACCACCGGCGATTGGCCATTAACCACGACATTGGAGCCCCTATTGCTGGCAGTCACGGCCAACAACATTCAGCACCGAAGCTCCTCCGTAAAGGAAAGTTGGTAATACATAATACAATATTGATTATTTCTATATAAAACTTGCAAATAAGCTAAAAATATGCATTTGTTGCTCAAAAATGAAAATCGGTAATACCAACATAATATTAATAATCTCTATATAAAACTTGTCAATAAGTTAGAATTGTGATTTGATCACTTAATAAACAACAATTGGTAATAGTTAATGAAAGTTTTGTTAAAGCATGTCCCACATTTCATTAGTTATTAGCTTTTATTTATAAAGTAATCAAACCACAATTCTAGCTTATTTACAAGTTTTATATATAGATTACCAACATTTCATTAGATATTACCAATATTCATTTGCTGAGTAACAAATCCATATTTTCAGCTCATCCACAAGCTTTATATAGGGATTACTAACATTTTATTATATATTACCAACTTCTCTTTAGAGAGGAGCTCCGATGCCGAAAGTCAATGGTCGATCTTTGGCGAAGTCTTTGGTGATGTGGTTGGGAACATTTTATGAAAATTTGCCTTGTAAGATTGGGAAAACTGACTTTAAGCTTAGGTGGTTTTTTCTATTTCCTCAAGAAAAAATTTCTCAAGTTAGAGCTCCCTTTTTTGCAATTATGTTGATGGTGGTTGTTACAATAAAATTATGCTACTCATTTGCTCACTTCTTAACTCTGAAAGGCTGAAAATTTCTATTCTGTAACAGTGTTGCATGACATTTGTGAAAACATACCTCTAAACTTACGAGTAAAAAAGGATTATCTATCTATCTATCTATCTATATACGTGTGCGTGTGTGTTCGCACGTTAAGACCAATAAAATACTGCTTTCCTATATTTTGTACTTGTTCAAATTTCAATCATCCTTTTTGAAATGGCAAGAGAAGGATATATGAGGGAAGCCAAAGGTTACAGAAAATCTGACAAGGGGCTATTGAAGGGCAAGAGAAGATAATACAAGGCTTGAAGAGAAAATGAAGATTCACGTAATTTTAATTTGGTGCTGTTTGTGATTATACTAGTTTTATATGTTGTGATTAAACATATTGTAATACAACTTCAATGGATTAAAAATATGTATTTTCACCATATTCTTGTGCACAGCTATTGAAAAATAAGAGTGTTTACATTGACAGGTTAATGTGTGTGCCTTGACAAGTGGTGTAATTTGAATATGATATGATGATATCAAGTTACATTATGATGTGCAATTATTTGTTATTATCTGTAAAATCACTTGTCAATTTCACCACGGGTAAAAAACTGATATAAAGTTTTGAAACAATATGATTTTGTTTATATAGTAGATTTTGGTTGTAATGCGATATAATATAATGTTTTGATATAAAATGAGTTGCTAATTGAAGAACCCTAACTTATTAATGCTAGCACCCTGACTTGATAAAAAAAAAAAATGAAAGAGTTTTGGAACAGACCGCGTTTGCTTACATTATACATTTTGACGATAACATCATATAACAATTTTGATATAAAATGAGTTGTTAATAGAATAATCGTGTTAATACATGTCGAAGTTAGTTGTTAATGGAAGAACATTCACTTGTTAATACTTGCACTCCCGTTTGTCAAAACTCACACCCTCACTTACTAATGCTAGCATGCAAATTAGCATGTCTGGCTATCCTTTAAATGTGCTTTTAAAAACACTTTTACGTAAATCGAGATAAACTTCTCTCACATACTTACTTTGGATTGCGTAAAATCACTTTTTAAAAATTATTCCTAAACATACACCTGGATTTGCTAAAGCGAGTTGTTAATAGAGAAACATTCACTTATCAATACTTACACGTTAAATTGCCAATTTAGGCTTTTTAACTTGTTAATTTCTCTTTAATTTACACAATTTCACTTCAAGATTAAAAACAGATTGGTTGGTCCCCAGTGAGTTTTGTAATCCTACAACAACCTGGCTTGACCGCAATTGAACATCACACCTTGAAAGCTTCACAACATTCATCATTAAACGTTAAACTTAAAGTTAACTATGTTGCTTGGGTAATTTATGACCGCAGTTGGCTTCTTTAATCAATTTAAAATAATTTATGACACCCTTTGAAAACCACCCCTGACATTTAATAATGAAAATTTAATATGCATAAATAAAAGAGTCTTAATAAATAACGGTGTCACAAAAAAAAATTTAAATTGTGCAGGGTAAAGTGAGAATTGCATCTCTAGCACTCAAGTCCCTTGGGGTGTTTTTAGTAAGTGAATCAATTTTTTTGGGACTTTTTAATTTTTTTTTTGTTTTCTGGAGCCTTAACGTGATTTTCCCTAAATTAATTGTGCCCGCAAATTTCAACGCTTACGAGTTCTTTGTTGTCTCTGTCTGAATTATTGATTCTTTGACGTCAAGAACTTTGACTTCTTTCTTATTGAATGTTATTGTTTTTTTTTTTGCCAATGAATGTTATTGTTATTGTTACGTCTTTGTGCATTGATTAATTTAATAAGGAAAAAAATTTCTCTTTAAGACCAAATGGAATATATATGTTTGGTAATAAGAAATTTAAAAATTTTAAGAGCTATTTCACTTTCAGACCAATTGATGTTGCAATCCCATCAGTTGCCTTTTCTTTCACTTTGGAGACTAATAATAAAAAATATATATTGAACATTTTATTTTTAAAAATCTTATGAGGGAACAGTGAATAGTTGCCATGTGCCATGACACACTGAGAAAACGAGTAAATGCATTAGTGAAAAAAGTATATCAAACTGTTTGAACTTTGGTTAATAGTGATAAAAGAAAATCCACAAGGATGCTCAATTAAGATGTTGAGTTAAATTTCTTAGTTAACATTTATTTAAGAATTTGATTTTTCATCAAGTTTAATGACATCATGTGATTCATATAGTCAATCATACATAATATTTTTTTTCTTTAAAAGAAAGCTTTAAACCATCTAATAAAGTCATCATACGTTAAAGTCATCATAGTTTATTATATAGGCCTTATCCACCCAAGTGCCTGAGGACATACGAAAGTTTTTTATATATCAATTTACCCAAGCTTTTATTAATAAAATACATTAAAATTTAATCTATAATTTAATGTTTATATAATAAAAATGAAACGAGGCTCTAGTTTGAACCAACCAACGACATTAATCTATGCATAAATTGTCAAAGGTGACATGATAGAATATATAACAACGAACAAGCGCCGTTATTATTTTCATAACTAGTGAATAATATAATTTAGTTTGAAGAATTTAAGTAATACTATACAATAATTAGTGAATAATATATCTAAATTACTTATGATGTCTCGTATACAAAAAAGTCTTGAAAAAAAAATAAATTCCAAAATCCTCATTTAAAGTAGCTAGACGTCATTCTTTTTTATGGTGGGATTAGCAGTATTTTTTCTAAACTCTTTTTTTAAATATAAATTCGGGATTAGGAATATTCTCTACTTAGTAGCAGATCCTAAATTAAAGCAACAAGTCAACATGATTTTTTTTATTATGAAAATCATTTAAGAGAATTTTTCCAAGGATTTGCATATAGTCTCTCCAAAATCAAATTTCAGTTTAGTTTTGGATAATATGGATTGAGTGAGATAGAGTAGAGATTTTGAGTTAAAAAAAAAAGTCTTTGATGTGATAAAAAAATATATTTAGTATTTATATTTTGATATGAATAATAATTAATTTATCTAAACTATACTTAACCCCTTTTATACAGATATTTAGAAATATAGGTGATGAATTGGATTTCAAAGTACAAACCTCAACCAACATGAGTTGGTCCGAGTGGCAGGTGGCTCGGTCCCCCGTAAGGATGAGGACGCAAGTTCGATTCCCGGGAAGCGCTCATGTTGGGAGAGGGCATTACCCCGGCCTATGTGGGCCGCACACACAACCCTCGACTCCGGATTAGTCTGACTGCCTCAGTGTGGTGGCTAGGACATCGGAGGGTGGCGGCTCTCCCCCAAGGGGAGGGACTTAAAACCGTTCCATCAAAAAAAAAAAAAAAGTACAAATCTCAATTCTTTTGTGTCAAAAAAAAAAATCTCAACGGTTTCTTTCTTTAGATTTTGAGACTAATAATACAAAATAGATTAGACATTCAATTTTAAAAATATTAATGGTTGCATGTGTAATGACAGTCTTGACCCTGGAGTACATGAGTATGGAAAGCATAATCATTTTCCTTATTTTTTGGGGTTAAATTATATATAGTGCCCAAATTTTTATGTTATATATGACTGGTTCCTAGTGACTAAGAAAGAACCAACTCCAAAATGAGATTTTTAAAAAAAAATGGACGAAAAAGATAAAATAAAAGGGAAAAGATTGAAATGCCCTCAAAGATTTTAAAAACTTTTCCACCACTGGCGATCGGCCACCGACCACGACATTGGAGTCCCTATTGCCAGCTGTCGGTGGCTAATGACCTTCAGCACTACTCCTCTTTAAAGGAAAGTTGATAATACATAATAAAATGTTTATCTCTATATAAAACTTATGAATAAATTGAAAATATGGATTTGTTGCTTAGAAATGAAAATTGGTAATACCTAATAAAATATTGATAATCTCTATATAAAATTTTTCAATAAGCTAAAATTGTGATTTGATCACTTAATAAACAACAATTGGTAATAGCTAATGAAAGTTTTGTTAAGGCATTTATCACATTTCATTAGTTATTACCAGCTTTTATTTATGAAGTAATCAAACTACAATTATGGCACATTCACAAGTTTTATACATGGATTACCAACATTTCATTAGATATTACCAATCTTTATTTGTTGAGTAATAAACCCATATTTTCAGCTCATTCACAAGTTCTATATAAGGATTCCTAACATTTCATTAGGTATTACCAACTTTTCTTTATAGAGGAGCTCCGGTGCTGAAGGTCAATGGTCGATCTTTGGCGAAGTCTCTGGTGAGGTGGTTGGGAACATTTTAAAATGATTGAAGGCATTTTGATCTTTTCACTCATATCATGTCAATTTCTTCCAATTTCAAAAATCCCATTTTAAAATAGGTTCATTGTCAATCATTATTAAATTATCTCATACCTCTATGTCATTTATCATTTTCAGGTTCTTTTTATGTCATCTTCCCAATAACTAGTATATAATAAAAATTTACAATAAACATTTATAAAATATAAATTTTTATATTTATATATATAAATATGGTACTATCAATTTTGATAATTGTTTCCATATAAATGATTTAAGAAGTTTATCTACGTATAACTTAAAATTTGATAGTTATATGCACACAAAAATAAAAGCTTAATAAATGGTATTCCCAGTAGTTTTGAATATAAGCTTCTGCTTGTAGTTTAGCACAAGGTTTACATTTAAGATAAAAGAGGGTATAAAATTGATAATATGGGTTATCAGCATAAACTTAAAAGTTTAGGGGGTTAATTATCAAATTTTAAAAATTAAAGGGCTAGTTATACATAATTCTAAGTGTAGGGAATTTTATGTAATTTATCATTTTTTTTGTTTTTTTAATGAAAGGATATTCCACATTCGTATCCACGTTAAATCCTCCTCGAGATTCCTAACCAAAGCCTTGGCCGAAAAAGATTCCTGACAAAAAGGTTATTTTCTTATTTATCCTTTTTTTAGTTTTTATTATTATTATTATGTTTATTAATTACTTCTAAAATTATTTTTATATAAATCGAAATTTTTTTTTTTTTATATATTTTTTTTAACTGTGTATAACACTTTTAAAAAAGGTTAATTTCAGGCAAACCCATGTTGGCTTGTTGACTTTCCCACAGCGCCACCCCACTATTCATCGCGACCTTTCTTCCTTTGCGGTTTGTTTTTTCCTGCAGTTTGGGCCCCGCTCTCTCCGTTTTTATTCATTCACAGTTTTCTTCCTCCCTCAGTTCTTGTGTCATTCCTTATACGCTAACTCAGTATCTGTAAGATTCTAACTCCTTTTTCTTATCTTCGCGGGAAAGTTGGAGTTTTTCTCGCTGAGATTGGCTTGTAGGATCCATTTTGATTCTTTGTTTGTGATCCGCCTGTGTTGTCAGTTTGATTTTACTGGTTTCTTTCGCTTCAAATTTTGGGTTCTTTTCTGCTTTTCAAATTCTAATCAGAGTTTTTATGTAAGACTATCACAGTATGTGCATGTGTGTGTGAGATTGAGTTCATTTCTGAAGTCAGTTCTTTTGTGATTTTACTCTATCCCACATATGCCTGATTGGTTGATGTTAATTTGTCAAAGTGTCAGTTATGAATCATGATTTTATTTCTGTTTCAGCATATTCATTCCCATCTTTGGATTGGAAATTTTCTGTTTCAGTTTTTCGTGTTGGTATATATAGTTGTGATTTTGCTATTAGGGGGCACAATTCTATTCTAGTAAAACTTGTTATTATCATCTTGCTATTTTGCTCAGGAGAGGCTTATTCATGTTGCTTTCAGGATTTCTCTGCTTGATAACTCAGACATCTGAGAGGAAATTTGAAACAATGTATTTAGTTGAGAGCAAAGGAGGTGCCATAGTGTGTATGCTCTTGTCACTTCTCTTCTTGGGGACATGGCCTGCTGTTATGACTCTTTTAGAAAGAAGAGGTCGTCTTCCTCAGCACACCTACCTTGATTATTCTATTACCAATCTCTTGGCTGCTGTTATCATTGCTTTCACATTCGGTCAGATAGGCCAGAGCTCGCACGAGAAACCGAATTTCTTAGATCAGCTTGCTCAGGTATGTGTCCATTGAATGTGGTTTTAACAATAGATTAATTGGGAAGGTAACTTTATAATGTTAATAGGACCATAATGTAAGACATACCATATGGAAAAAATTAACCAGCATGCATATGGAATCTCACTATATCATAATAGAAATGGAAGACTTAAATCCAAATACCTCTCGCCATGCTAGAAGCGGTGATTAGGTTTTTCTGTCTGTCGTGTCATCATCTTAATAACCTCTCATTAAGGTTGTTAATGACAAAATGGGCTAAGTAAAAACCCACGCCTGAACAGGGCCTAAGTTAGCTAACAGGCCATACTCCCAAATGTTTTAATTAGATAAACAATATAATATAATAATAGATTAAAATATCTAATGCATAATTGTTGTCAGGTTGATGCTATTAAGAGTCTTTCTCATAAATGTCTACTGAGTTTGATCTGAATAATCTTTTGAAACTACTGGGTTAGAAAGCAATGTTCTCATCCTTGAACTTCATTTGAAGTCGTTCATCATTGATTACAACTGGTTTGTGAATCTTCTAAAGTGATTTGATGCAGGATAACTGGCCATCTGTTCTGTTTGCAATGGGGGGTGGTATTGTATTGAGCATTGGAAATCTGTCCACACAATATGCATGGGCTTTCGTTGGTTTATCTGTCGTAGAAGTGATCACATCAAGCATAACAGTTGTTATAGGTATATCCCACTTTCATATGCTCTTCAAGAGAGAGAAAACAATGAGAAACAGAAAGAAGAAAGTGAAATGAAATGCACAAACATGACTTTCAATATTAGTAGTAATAACGTGTAGTTTGCCTGCCATAACACAAAATTTTACCGCGCTGTCTTTATTTGGATTGTAACAGGAACAACCTTGAATTACTTTTTGGATGACAAAATCAACAAGGCTGAGATTCTTTTCCCTGGAGTTGGTTGCTTTCTGATTGCTGTTTGTCTAGGCTCTGCTGTTCATTCATCTAACACTGCTGATAATAAAGCCAAGCTCAATAGTCTGTCAAGTGATCAAAAAAAAGGAGCTATGTATGTGTTTGTTTGTTTGCAGTTATAATTGGGATGTCACTTATGCCTCCTGCTGGCTCATAAGTACCCTTTTAAGTTTCTTTTCATCCCACACTTTCTTCGTCCTTATACCTTCACCTCTTGACAGATAAAAGAAGAAAATATAAATAAAAAAGGGAAAAGTTCTATTCCAAAATTTTAGTTGTGCTGAAATGTGTCTTTTGTTGCTTTTCCCCTCTTATCTGATAGTTGTTAGTATTGTGCTGATGTTACCAGGAATGCTTCTTCGTCATTGGCGGCAGCAACCAGAGGTAAGAAGCATTGATGAAGCACATTTCTCAGTTTTGCGGTTCCATTTATCTGACACAATGCTAAGTATAATCTAATTCTTGAAACATACACAGTCAAAGTAAATGATATTGAGAGTGGAAGCGGTTCTGCAAACAAAGCTAAAGCAGGAACTGCAGTTTTCCTTATAGAGCTTGAGAAAAGGAGATCAATCAAGGCATGTGGCTACTTTTTGTTAAAAACAGTATTAGTTTGTCTTGTTTTCTTCATATAGTTACACCATAGAAGTCGCATTCATAGTATCTGATATGTGATTTGGGAATTAGTGGTTAGGGCAGTTGAGTTATTTGGATTAGATACTTGCTATGATTTGGATATTGGATATTTGTCTTATTAGGATTTAGATTAAATATTATTTATCTTATTAAGATTTGAGTTTGATATGTAGGTAGAATTAGGATTACCCAGGACTTATAAATAAGGGTAGTCATTAGTTTTATTTTCTTAGGTTCGGGACTCTTGAATTATTCAGTCATTTCAGTTTCTCTTATTCTCTTTACTCTCTCTTCTATTATTTTTCCCTTCTCTTTGACCCTTCTTTCTGCAGTCATCCTATCAGTATCTCAACTCAACCGTACTTGAAGTCAGATTCATTGTTTTTTCATTCATGGTTACATTTTGTAAGATGTTATTCATATCTGTAACCCTCCTCCTCATCCTCCAGGTTTTGGGGAAGAGCACTATGGTTGGATTAGCTATAACATTCTTTGCTGGAATTTGCTTCTCTTTGTTCTCACCAGCTTTCAACTTGGCAACAAATGACCAGTGGGACACTCTGAAGAAAGGGGTTTCCCATCTGAGTGTTTACACCGCCTTCTTCTACTTTTCGGTTTCTTGTTTCGTGATCGCCATCATTCTGAACATCACTTTCCTTTACTACCCTGTCATGAACTTGCCCAAGTCATCACTGAGAGCCTATCTTGGAGACTGGAATGGAAGAGGTTGGGCCTTCTTGGCTGGTCTCCTTTGTGGCTTCGGGAATGGTCTCCAGTTTATGGGAGGTCAAGCTGCAGGATATGCAGCAGCAGATGCTGTACAGGTATTCTACTTTTTGCCACAGAACCACTTTTCATATTCTGATGAGTTGTGTATATTCTACAAACATAAGCCTGCTTATCTTGCAATATACACAACTCATGTATCCTCTTCATATTCTGATGAAACTGTATATATGATGATGATGATGATGATGATGATGATG
>QFDD01010678.1:0-11203 GCA_006871305.1 Vachellia collinsii
TTTTTTTTTTTTTTTGTTGCCAACCGTAAATCACCAACCCCAAACAGCCCAATGAAGGTGAAAAAAAATGATAACGACTATGACGCATCAATTGAGCATTGCGTGGACACTTACCCACTGGGCAGTCATATGATCGAATCGTGCCCAGTGACTTCATCGCTGCATCTTCTTCCTTTACCCCGGAGTAACAGACTCTGTGCTGTGGCTGAACTTGGAAATGGTCAACTGGAATTGGAAAGCCACTTTCCGATTGGTCAAACACTCACACAATTTATTCTTGGAACGCCGATGTATCCCTCCGGCCGCAGTTTCAGGTACCATTTGGCCTCTGATTTTCTTTTGTTTTTTTTGGGGACCCCTACCCCAGCACCTACCAATTATTGCATGGCATGCACGCTTATAAGGATTCCTTCTACTTGGCACAGGTTTCAGGGGTTTCTCCAGTGGAAGTAGCGCCAAGTTACAGTGCAATATGTTCCGAGGAAAGCAGAGGCTTTTCCCTATTTCCGATTTCGTAGAAACATCAGAAATTTGCATCGGAATACCAGGTGGAGCTCAGCATCAATGTTATAGTTCATCAGTTGAGTTGGTTACCAGGAACCCTCGGTTTTCAACGTTAAATGATGAAGATATTAGATATTTTGAGGGCATCCTGGGGAACAGAAATGTCATCCAGGACGAGGAGAGGCTTGTTGCTGCCAATACTGATTGGATGCATAAATATAAAGGATCCAGTAAACTTCTGCTACTGCCGCGGAGCACCGAGGAGGTTCCTGTTTACTTTGTTTCTTCTACTTATTTTTTCTAAGCAACAAATTTTGTTCAGAACTTCAGGGTTCTTGAAGCATCTATGGAATTAGCAATGTTGCATGTTTTCTTTGTTTCTTTAACCTGTTGTTATCCTGATGGAATTCCTTTATCTCACCATCACCCCTATTATTAAATATGAATACTGGAACTGCTGATTTTGATTTTTAAAACTTCTATTTGTCATTGCCATTGTGGTTCTGGATATCGTTTTCACTAGTCTGTCACTAGAGTACAAAAATGTAAAAGCTTATAACCATATAAATGTTTCTCTTTGATCTTTCTCAAATTATGTCTTTTGCAGGTATCTCAGATACTAAAATACTGCAACTCTCGATGCTTGGCTGTTGTTCCACAAGGAGGAAACACTGGTCTTGTGGGTGGAAGTGTACCTGTTTTTGATGAAGTAATGATCAATTACACGTCACATAATTGTCTTGCTTTTTAAGTATAGCTTGGCAAGAGTCCGACTTTAAATGGCAAGATTAACTCTTTGTCACAGTAAATTTTGCCTGCTTCACTTTCTTTTGTCTGCTGACAATATCCTGCTAATGAAATCCTGCAGGTGATTATCAATCTTAGTTTGATGAATAAAATCACGTCTTTTGACAAGGTAAGCTATCTCCTTCCCCTTCTTTAAATGCATCTTTGTTAGGAAATCCTTCCCTTCTCTCTATCTCTTTCTGACTGTGTGCCAAGCCTACTATCATTTTCTTTATGCGGTGTTTCATGCTTGTATCATAACAAACTAAAACGGTTCTATCTTTTTGGTTTTGAGTACTTCATTTATGAATTCATGCTCTCTCTTCTCAGTTTTACAATCGTTTTCATCTTCATGATGATTTTGGTCCAAGATTTGGTAATAATGGAAATGGTGTCGTTGTTAAACTTGAGGGTGATTAGATATTACTTAATTGTCAAGTGTTTGCCCTTTGTGTTTTTCAGGTAAGTGGTATATTGGTGTGTGAAGCAGGATGCATATTGGAAAATATAATAACATTCCTGGACAATGAAGGGTGATTTCTTCTTCCTTGCCTTTCGTTTTCGTTTTTGGTCCGGATTGTCTCTCTATTATAGGAAACCATATCTTGTCAGAGGTTCTAGTTCTATTATATTTGCAAGATTAGATGACGAATAGACTTATAGGTTCTTTTTTCTTGGTTGTTTTTTCTCTTTTTCTTTGTGGAACAGTAAGTTGCGGGTTCATTGTCTAGAAACATTTGAACTCCTCTCATTTCTCACAATGCCCATTCAATTTCTATTAGCTTGTAGAAGAGATGTGTCCATTTCCCCCATATATTTGTGTCTAATTGATGTTTGTGTATTATTAACAGGGAAATATTTTTGTAGTTTGGTTTCTTGTATTTTATTTCCTTTTTTCATTTAGGATTAGCTGCTCATGATTAATAATGAAATTTCTTATGGCATCTCTAGATGTCAACATGAAAAATCATAATTGCACAGCAAGACAGCTTAGGAAAAAATTCATGAAGTTATCTTGGTAATAGCATACATGGCTCGACCTTTGCTGTTGCAACTCCAGACTCAGTGACAACTACATGATTAATTAAATTCTTCTAAACAAACTGAAGGAGTGGCAAAATTTATTGTAATTCTGTAGTTTTCTTTACAGATTTTATTCTTGAAAAAACTTTAGAGGAATGCTGATTTTAACAGTTCAGGCAAAATTAATAACATAGGTTTTGAAAGTTTTTAGATGATTGGTTCTGAACTCTGCCTGTTGAAATTAGAGCATATTAGAAAATTGATGTATTCTGGTATTTAAGTGGCTTGCACTCTTCATTCAGATTTATTATGCCACTAGACTTAGGTGCCAAAGGCAGCTGCCAGATCGGTGGAAACGTCTCAACTAATGCTGGTGGTTTGCGTCTTGTTCGCTACGGACCCCTTCATGGAAATGTGCTTGGTAAGGGAGCATTTTTAAATCGTAAAATAATGCTAGATGAATGTATTGATTTTGTCATTTCTAGAAATTCAGCTGAGAAGCTGAACCATCTTCATGTTTGAGTATCAAAAAGCTGTGGTTGTTCAATATATTGCAAATGTAGAGGCATTGCTGGTCAATTTTCTGTTCTTCTAACTTTATTTTGAAGCAAGTTTTTCATTGTGTCACAGGTCTTGAAGCTGTTTTAGCAAATGGTACTGTAATTGACATGCTTAAGACACTACGCAAAGATAATACCGGCTACGACTTGAAACATCTATTTATAGGTATGCAGTCACCATTTTGTGTATAATGCAAGTCTTGAGACTGGTACTTGGCCTGGTTGCATTAACTCTACGTTATTGTTGGTGTAGGAAGTGAAGGTTCCCTAGGAATTGTTACGAAGGTTTCCATTCTTACACCACCAAAATTATCTTCCATCAATGTGGCTTTTCTTGCTTGTAAAGATTATATCAGCATCCAGGCATGATAAATGTTCTCACCTTGAAATCTCTCTCTGTTTTTTTTTTGGGTACTTAAGTGTTGTATCTTTTGGGGGTACAATACTAAGTGTTAAATTTATTTGTGGGCTTGTTGCATTGCTTCAGCATTTGCTTGAGTCTGTTCTTATTGGCTACCTAAATTGCTTGTACCTTGAGGTTTTGGTGATTTCTAAGATTGGTTGATGAGAAAGGTTATGGAACTTTTTAAACTAAACTAAGACTCATTATTCATTTAGCTATTCAACAGTTAAAAATTAAAATGTCAATGTAGACTGCATTGTCAAGCACTGTTAATGCCATAAATTTTTTTATTTTTTATGTGGGTGAGTCAATACTCTTAATACACCGTTAAAAGAGCATGATGAGCTTGTTTAACTAAATATTGGTAAACAAGCCTTGCTGTTGGTCCTGTCACATCATTTGAACCGTATTTTCTTGGACTGATCTTAACTGGGAAGTTTTCCAAATAAACTGAGGTCTGGTTTACATGTTGAATGGTATGAGTTCCAACACCCGTGATTCTGATGGGTCCCAACCCACTTCTGCCACCAAAATACATAGAAGGAGGAAATGGGAGTGGAAAAATGGCAGAAAGTGGGGACCAAAAAAACATAAAAATTTATCCATGAAAAGATAGGAAAGTGAAGGAGCAAAAGAAGGAAGTAACGATGAAGAGAAGGAGGGACCAGTGAAAAAGCTGTGATAAAGAAATTAGCTGAGAAGGATAAAGAAGAACTCTCTGGTCAGTTTTTGGGTAGAGAGATCCAACTTCTAAACAGTTGGCAAACTTATTCTGTATTTCTTTTGTTTAAGGTTATTTTGTTGTTTGATTTGTGTGTCAAGCGATTGTCTGGGCAGTAAAGTATCTTTAATTCTCTTCATGTCATTGTGAGTATTCTGCACTGTAGTTCTTATCTTCAATGTCAGTGTCATCCGCATCATCTATGTTTTGTGTAGTTTACTGTTTTTTAGCCAGAGTGCCTTCGTAGTCTGTCATTGCGTGTATATGAATTATAGTGTTGCACTTGTAACTGAAAGCAAATTGTTTCTATTCTTCTTTTCATATTCTTGTGTAAATCTGTTATATGTTCATGTTGTGAAGTGTTCTGGAAACAATTATTACGGTCCTAACAGATGCACACTACTTTACTTATGCCATTATCTTTTAAACTTGGTTAAGAGTGCCTCAATTAGAAAGCAAATTGTACTACACACAGAGATATGAAAGACGCCACAAATTCAGAGTCTTATATATGCAGCCTGAAGAAACATAATCATTTCTTATTCACTTGCCCCTTTTGTTTCTAATAACGAAACATGTCATCTCATAACATCTATTTCTATATTGTTTATCAGAAATTGCTACAGGAAGCAAAGAGGAGACTTGGGGAGATATTATCTGCATTTGAATTTTTAGATGGCCAATCTATGAATTTGGTAAGCTTTACCTGATTTCCTGACTCTGTAATCTTGGGGGTGGGGGGTGTGGAGATTCCATACTTGGCTTACATTGCGTCTCATGTTCTTTTATATTACAGACATTGATGATCGAGATATTTTGAATAAGTTGCCCCCATCAATGCATTGGAGTTGCGTTGTTACCGATAAATGTGCTCAATTTGACTTCAATGCTACCATAATTTTTAGAGATATCATTTAAATGTTTGATTGATACAGCACAGTTTAGTTACCACTTTACAATTGCCTAATTTGTATTCACCATCTATTGCAATTCTATAAATGTTTAAAGCTTCAGAAAATGGTATACATGCATGATGTAATATCTAAAATCTTTTTATTAATTGTCAGTTTTAATGAGGGTGCATGTGAATGTCTGAAGTGGCATCCCAGAGTTTGAGCCTCTATTGAAACAGGGTTTTGCTGATATGCAATGCATGCGTGGAGCAGACTTGAACAATAATACTGAGAATGTATTCTGTGCAGTGTTTGTATGTGAGAAAGAAAGAGATATTTGGTGGATGTGGGAGAGATTGGTGTGGCTTGAAGTAATGTTCCATAGATTGACAAAGGAGCATAAGTGGCGGAGAGAGATGATGGAAACAAAGTAACAAACAATTAACGAGAATAGTATCTCTTGAATAATGTCTGACTGAGAGGATTGATGGTGAAAACTATCCATGTAACTGGTAGCCAACTAGCTAATGGAATTACAGTTTAATGAAAGTTCTGGTTCTTACTGTTTTTTAGTGGAGTTTCTATATACGAACCACTTAAAGGACTCATGCATTGTGTGGCAACTCATTTTTATTTCTAACAACAAAATCCTATTCAATTTAATATTTCAAAGGACTCTAAATTCAACAACTGGCAAAGCATATTAGGAGTGTCTGGTGAATACTATGGTGTAGGCATATTATTGTGCCAATGGAGATATTGACTTTTTATTTGTGATTTCTTCAAGAGTCTATCGTGTAACTTTTTGTTCTTGTAAAATCCATTGTAAACTTTTTGCGAATAACCAAAAGCAATGTCTGATTATATGATGAAAATGGATAGAACTTTTTGACATATTCTTTTCCTTGACTGCTGATTTTCTTGGATCTATCAGGTTTTAAATCATTTGGAAGGTGCACGGAATCCATTGCCTGCATCAATGCATAACTTCTATGTTCTGATTGAGACTACAGGAAGTGATGAATCTTTTGACAAGTAAAGTTTTAGTCGCTCATTTTGTTTTCTTTAGAGATTGGGTGTGGGGAAAAGATTTGCTGGGTCTGATTGACGGCCTGATAATGTGACATTTATTTAAATTTCTTGTCCTCAGTTAATTCAGTTTACAGTGGTATGTACTTGTCAAAATGAGGAACTCTATATATTGAACTATGAAAGATGATTGAACATGTTTTCCAATACATGTATTGTCATGATTCTTAACTTTTTTGATCTATTTATGACTTCTGAGTGAATATTTGAAGCCATTCACATTTGACGTCACATCTTTTAAATATCTCCAGACAAAAGCTTGAAGCATTTTTACTTCACTCTATGGAAAATGAATTGGTATCTGATGGCGTTCTTGCCCAAGACATAAACCAAGCTTCATCATTTTGGCATTTACGCGAGGTGATGATTTTTTATTTTCTGATTTTTCTAATACGAGTACTTCATATTCTTCATGATTAAGGATATATCCCATCTGCGGTTTGCTATGGACAAACGCAATCTACTAATCTCATTATAACTTGAAAAGTTTTGCTGTCTATCTTTCTAAATACTAGAATAAGATTTGTTTATATTTACGAGGTTTAATGGTGTCAGGGTTTACCAGAGGCACTAGTAAGAGCAGGAGCTGTTTACAAGTATGATTTATCAATACCTGTTGAAAAGTTGTACAATCTTGTTGAGGAAATGCGCACTAGACTTGGTAAGACACAGGCTCTCGCCATCAATCAGTTTGTGCTACAATTTGGAGAGTAGGGTTTTGTTTGTCAATCAAAAAGCACTTTTACGTAGGTCGAGATAAAACTTCTCTCACATACTTACCTCAGATTGCGTAAAATCACTTAAAAAAGCTATTCCCAAACAATACCTAAATCTGCTGAACTTGGGGATCAATAAATATCGCTTAGTTTTTTTGACTGCTTAGCCTGTGTGGCAATTTCCCAAAAGTCAAATTATTACTAGGCTTCTTAACGATTTATTTCACATCCCCGTCATAATGTTTGGAATTCAGAATGTAGGGGACATTTCTTTTGCGTATACTCAGGTATCAGCAGCAACACAGTCTTGCATGTTAGAACATGAATAAACTTTGAAAAAAATTTGTTCTTTGTGATTTCAAACTGCAGGGAATATAGCTAATGTAGTAGCATATGGTCACCTAGGAGATGGTAATTTGCACTTAAATATCTCAGCTCCCCAGTATGATGATAAGGTAACTTTATCCATAGAATGCCAGATAGCTATTTGGTTTTTAGATGGTTATCTTTTTATAACAGAGCATCTGTATCAAAACTTGCGCAGATTTTATCACAAATCGAGCCTTATGTGTATGAATGGACATCGAAGCACAATGGCAGCATAAGTGCAGAGCATGGCCTTGGATTAATGAAAGCTAATGAGATTTTCTACAGCCAGTCACGTGAAACTGTATGTGTATTGTGGACTCATTCTAAATTTGTCTATTTGAAAATGTAGAAAATATCTAAGCTGCTATCAAATTGGACAGGTGCAATTAATGGCTTCAATCAAGAATCTGCTGGACCCCAACAGAATACTCAACCCATATAAAGTTCTGCCACACTCTGTCAGTTCATAGCTTGAGCCTGGCCTGAGAAACTTACACTGAACTGTTACATGTGTGCTAAACTACATCAATTATTATTCATGATCTCCTTTGGTGAGGCCTTCTCGATGGATTTCCAGTTTGTCTGTATGAATGTAAGCTGACTTTATCGGTCTTTCTTAATGATGATGATGAGAACCCCACCCCACCCTCCAAAATAAAAAAAGGACAAGAAAAGAAAATAGCATCGTCCGTGACAGAAGTGGGCTTGACATAAATCGACAGTCTCTTCAATGTCACTATCATAAAAGGTACCAGCTGGTTGAGTTGAGCAAGTTGCACAGTGGACGTTGACGATGCCTCCTTTTACCTTCCCCTACCTCGGAGCACCACCACACACGCACTAGATGGATTTCTTTATTTCGAAAAATTGGGGAAGGTCTCCTATTAGAAATTTTAGTAGTAAGAAAGACATACACAGAGTACCAGTATTTTACGAATTTCTCACCAATAAATAAATGGGGAATTTTGCCCAATTTTCCTTTATTTTGATATAGTGAGAGTAACACTTTTCTTGTCCTCCTCAACAGCGCACCTTGCCGCCTTACCTTCTAAGGTTGAATTTTCATTTTACTTTTTCTAAACTCAAACTTTATAGGCTAGTAAAGCAAATACTCCTACTAGGGTGTCAAAATAAGTGATTAACATACTTTGTAAAAGTTTACATTGAAAGGTTCATGTACCTTAGCTGGACATTATGTGAATGAATTGCTAGAAGGGAATTACTATGGTATGATATTTTAAAGAAGATATTTAATTATCAAAAAATTTTAATGACAGATAGGCGTAACAAACATGTTGTCACTTCCTATGGTATAATTAGTCATTAGTTAAATTTTAGTGATTAAGTTCTTTTCTGAGACCACACATTAATTTCCTCCTGTTAGAATAGTCAGAAAGAAGCTACTTTCGGTTCTCCGTCTCTTCTTTCTTTGTCCCTATTACCCCACTGCAATTACAGACAAATTTTTGGGTGAACGGAAATTTTTGTTTGTGTGTAACAAATATCTCCCTACCAAGACAGGCACTGGTAGGCCGTAACTGGCTATTGGTTTGTTTTGCTTTGTCCATATATGGTTCCCACTGCAACACCCATTTTTTTTGTTACATCCTTGTAGGATGTTTGATATGGGATTTTTATCTTTTATTTATTAACACTAGGAGAAAAGTTAAAGATATAAGTTCATATTTATTGAGGCATTCTCACACTATGGATTGTAGAGCTATTAATAACATTGTAGTTGGATTCGAGAGATAAATAGATAGATGGGTTAAATATGCTTACTAAACAATTGTTTAATAAATCAATAACAGAAAAATCGTTGAAAAATCTCTATTTTGTTATAAAATAAAAGAATAGATAAGAGATTGAAATAGAGAGATGGAGGAGATGAGAGAAAGTTGAAGGAGAGAATAAAGAGGGGCTCTATTTCATTTCATTGTATATTGCATATACATCCAATCCTTTGTGTTACAACTCTATTTATAAGCTGCAAATCCTTCCAAGAGTTACAATGTCATAAACATAAGAATTAATCCACATTATGATACAACATAACTATTAGAAACTCCTCTCAAGCAATTCATTAGGGAGGTTATAGATTTTGGCATTTAGAGGGAGATAATTCTAAGAGGAATCCAAAGTGTTCTATGGATATCCACATTTGCATATAATTTCATAACATATTTAAAAATTTGATTAGAAGGAAATACTTGAGTTATATTATTGATAATTTTTGTATATGAAATCCTGCATAGTAAGGATACTTTCTGTATGTAAAAACATATTTAAAACAATTAAATCCAAATGCTAAACATTAATGATCATTTAACTACTTATAGTTAATTACATCAAATAACAAGAAACAAAGTAAACATGTACGATTTTTTCTTCAAAGGTGTTTATAGATAATACCGAGGTCTAAATTGAATTGTTAATTCTTGTGGTGAGAGTTTAAATGTGATAGTTTTAAAATTTGTAAGATGAGTTTAAAAAAGAAAAAAGATGGGAATGAAGGGGTTGGGTTGATTGACTAATCCAAATCGGCATGATCTCAAATTAAATAAGTAGACTAGAGAGCCTTAAAAACAAAGTCAAGCAAAGTATCTGGGCATAGTGCAAATTAAGGGAGGGAAACCCCAAGAGAGTAAGAGCAATTAAAAATAAATGTGTATGTACGCATGAAAGTTGATCGCAGAAAATCAGGGTTGGAATATGCTTTCTTTATCTTCAATGCTATCCTAAGTCTTAGCCATGACCCTACCTTTGGAATAACCTCATTTTACAGAGTCAATGGCAGGAGGGAAAGAGAATCCAGTTCCCAACTATGAAAGCTGCTTAATACATCGCCACAAATGGTTCCTTTTTCTTTCTGCTCATACATTCCAACAACTGCTTACCTGAATTCTGGATAATAATTCAAACACTGTAACAATGATATTAATAAGAATAATGACAACGCTAAGTTCATATCATTATTTATCGTGATGAAGAATGAGGGGTCCGGGAAGAATTGTCACTGGCAATACTCGTTTGCAGTTTCATTCTTTTATCATCACAGCCTCTCAAAGACAATGGTAAAAACTAATAAGCCTGTGGCCTAGTGAAATAGAAGCTCATCCACAAATGGAAGATAGTTGGTTCAGTCCCATTTGTAATTTCAAGTCGTTAATGGTTATTCCTCTAATATGAAAAAAAACCAACAGGAAAAACACATTTTCTCATCATTTCTTATATATATATATGTGTGTGTGTATATTCATACATAACAGAAGGGGAGAGGATCTATCATGTAATTGCAAGCAGCAATCAAAGAGAGAATAGCATTCCTCCATAATTAAGATATTATTCAAAGAAACGATTCATAGAATATATCGAGTCAGCAGCATAGGGCAGATATGAATTTTGGTCATTTATGATGCTATTTTCTTCTCATTTGCCCCCCCCCTCCAAAAAAAAAAATTATGTGTAGCTTTTTTTTTAAAAAAAGGGAGGAAAAACTGGACGTTTAGAAGCATAAAAGCAAAACTAAAGTAGAGAAAGGGGATAAGGATGGAAAAAACAGGGATAGGTAATGCGGTAGCAAGGTTCAAAAAATCGGACCGGGCATTGAACCGGGTGAGACAGTGGTTCAAGGGTTAATGGTTCAGACCGGGTTCAAGCCGGAGTTAGACCGGCTATATTAAAATAATATAATTTGATAGATTATATTTTATTTTAAAAAAAATTAGTAGATAAAACCTATAATATTATTTTATTTTACCCATATTTTAAATTTTTAGAGTTTAATTAAATATCAGTGATAAAAAATGGGATAAAATGAATTAATTTTATTTTTTATCCTCATGTATAAATTTGTTTAAATAGAAAATAAAAAATTAAAGACTCATTTTGTTACCATATTTTTTTTTAAAAAAATTAATGAACCACATTATCACACTTTGATTCCCCTTTTTTCATTGTTTCTAGTTTTTAAATTTTTTTTTTTTAAAAAAGAGGTGAACCGGTTGAACCACTGGTTCAACCGGTTCGGCCGGTTTGACCGGTTCAACACCGGTTTGACCGGTTCGAACCGGTCACCGGTCCAAATCATCAACCGGACCGGACCAGCGGCCGGTTCACCGGTTTCCGGTCTGAACCGG